>JBCAUA010109570.1:0-10056 GCA_038406235.1 Peronia verruculata
ACACACACACACACACACACACACACACACACACACACACACACACACACACACACACACACACACGCACATGCATATACACACACACGCATGCACGCACACACACATACACACACACACAATCACACACACACAAATCTCTCACACACACACACATATATACACACACACACGCACACACACACAACCGCGTGCGAGCACATACACACACACATCGGACTTGTAGAAACATTGCTAACAATACTGAAAGTGAAGTCCTGAAAAGCGAACGTATCTTGCTTTCATTTTGTACATTTGAACCAACCCTGATCAAGTCCAAAATCAGCGAGAGATTAATGACAGTCAAAAATTAAAGGTGCAAACTGCAAACATCTAAGCTTGTGGTTCCCAGCGTTTTCGCATTGGGTACCCCGTACCCTAAACACCTGAAACTCACTCTACCCCCTACTGTCAGCAATTTGATTTACCAGTTATTTTCTGCGATTTAGAGGGAAAGAATATCTGACAAAAAGATTTTACACAAGAATCTGTTAGTCATTTGTAGCAAACTAAATTTAAAAAAAAAAAAAAAAGAAAATCATGAAAAGTTTAATTGATGGGGTGGATATTAATTTATATCCCAAGCCACTTTAAGCAAGAGTACGCAACCTACCGGCTGGAATCCCCTGATCTAAACATCATACGGTGTGAACCTGGAGTCACTAGAACAACTTATTTATGACCTATTTGTTCAAAATAGGCTTGAGCACTTCTCGTTGTATGTTTCTCTGACCCAGAAAGTTTTTGAAAGTTGTATTTTATTTTATTATTATTTTTTAAAATATACATAATAATGAAAATACTCCATAGATATTGAGCGTACCTTAATTAAAAAATGTTTAAAGGTGAAAATTGGGCACTGGGGGAGCACTACGGTCCCTATCCTGAGGCGTCTCCGGCCCTGGACTGACATTACTTAATCTGCTGGGACCCTCGACCAGCGTAAGTCCATCCTAACGCTAACTTGTATGTCCGACGAGCGGGCGACTGTCCTCCCTAACGCTAACATGTAAAGACCCTAGACCAGCATTAGACCACCCAGGGACCGTAGTGCTCCACCAGTGCCGAAAATTGTAAGAAGAAATGCCTATTACTAGGTACATAAATCTAACAGTAGTAAAAACTGATATGGACAGTTAATATAGCGCTTGTTATATACAACTCTGTCTTAACGGCGCCATAATGACCAGCCGTGTACCACTTTCTTCTCTTTCTGAGGATTCCGGAAGAGTGTCTATATTCCTCAAACGTTTTCAATTCTCTCATTTATTCCGTATCACCAATCCATCATGCTCCTTTGGCCTGACAACTCATTTCTTTAACGGCTCCCCGAAGAACGATCTTTGGCGAGACCACTCGATCTCCAGGTTGTTTTTCTTTCTTGTTTGTGTGGAGATCTCTGAACACGGGTGCGAACACTTCTGAGGTCTTGCAAGCATGCATATGGTGATTGGATTATGCGAAACAGGAAGAGAGAGAGAGAGAGAGACAGACATAATACGACATATCCCTCAAGAGTGAGGAGAGAAGGAGAGAGAGACGGGTGAGGGAAAGATTAAGAGGTAGTGAGTGCGTGCTCGAGAACGAAAGAGAGAGAGAAATAAAAAGAGAGTAAGAGAGAGAGAAAGCAAGTGTTTGTGCGTGTTCGGACGACAGCAAAGGCATCTCTCTTTCTGTCTGTCTGCTTTTCTCTCTTTCTCGCTCTCTCTCTCTCTTCATCTCTCTCATTTCTTCCTCTCTCTCTCTCTCAGGCAATAGTGATATTAAAGGAGAAACAATTATGGATTAAGCTGTTCTACCCTGACCAGTTCTCGTTTTTCCGCATGGGTGAGCGGTCATTACATCCCTCATATGGACGGCTTCATGACATTTCAGTCATCAACGAGTTTTGATCATCTATGCTCAAACACTGATACTTACCACTACTTAACGCTTGATATATCGATGTGGTATCGGTGGCCTAGCAGCTGGGCCGTCAGACTCGGCGTTTAAAGTTCCGGGTTGGAATTCTGACGTCCCGATTTGTTGTCTTCGGAAAAGACAATTTACACACTTGTACTGCTCGACCAAGGTATAAAATGTGTACCCGACTATAGAGAATGAATAATATATTGATAAGGATTTGAGGGCCTAACAGGCAAGCCACCTGTTATGAAGCAGATAAGTTTATGAGCTTCTTTTTGGGTCTCTTGGGTTAACAATAGATTGTAAAGCGCTAAAGTGCTGTACAGGGATGAGCGTTTTATAAACTCTCTATAATAGTAATGATAAGAATAATATTATTATTAATATATCAAGAAGTGAAGCCATGAAAACACTGGTAGGAAAGCTCTTTAGGTGGCGTGAAACAGATGACAGTCTGCAGAGGAAGAATGGGTTCTGGCAATAGATGTTTCTGGCCTGAAATTCCTGACATCTTCTAAAACCCCGGACACATCAGGTCGTGTCCGTCACCCACCTATTTGTCTTCTCCTTAGGGACTGTCTGGGTGAGATTTCAGCCAGTGCCGCTTGGTTTTTGGTCCAGCTGACTGGGATGCTCAAACCACATTTATGTGTGCTACTGTTTTTTTAATGGTATAATTTATTCTACTTAAATTTTCCGTCCAGCATCAGGTGGTATAGGGATCACACCGTTCTTTTGGCACCACCAGGAAGAGTTCTCTGCTGCTTTTGCTAGCTCACTCGTGGCAGCTCTAATATTCCGGCCACTTAAGTTGAGCTCTTTCAGCATATAGTGTACTGTTGAACCAACGAAGCCCCTTGCTTCCACTTTTACTGCGAGTAGGTTTGCCTTCATTCCGCCTCTTCTCAAGTCCACCATATCTTGGTATTTGGCCATGTTGTGCTCGTGCCTCTCCACCGAGCTCCATGTCTGTCTCATTATGGAACAGCTAGCCCAAAAAGGATGTGCGACTTCGCGATCCTCAAGCTCTATGTCTGGCCTCATACCTGACCTCCTAAGTTGTTCAGGATATTCTCCCCAATTTGTCAGGACGGCTACTATATTCCCAGTCGCTGACTCCATCAAGTATTTCTCGTACTGGAGCGTTGCAAGAAATTTTGGATGGGAACACTGGCTGATTCTTGGACGATTGTATTTTTCCTGAACTCATTAATTTTGATTTCTCCGACTTTGTCAGAGCCGATGTAACTGTTTATGTCAGAACTTCAAGCACACGGCTGTGTGGCCAGTTATAAGGAAAGTAAGACATTAAATGCTACAGATTGTGAACGAATTTCGAGGCACCAAACGTATTAGTTTAATAGTTGAAATTTAAGCTGCAAACATCTGAAATGTGTAACACTAGGGTAGTTGGAATAACATATGACTTTAGAATAGAAAATGCCGTGGATAGACGAGCCTCATAATGTCTATGGATTACTTAACATTATCTTTTGTCTTAATTCCCTCTTGTTATTGCTTTACAACTTTAGATCAATTTCCAAATTAAATGTTAATACAACACAATAATAAAACATGTGTTCTATTGTGTGTATTGGTCTAAATCCCCATTTCATGAACATTAATATATCCTCTACCAAGAACAAGTCAGCTATCCATCCTATAGAAAACGTTTAGCAAACCTGAGCTGAAGAGTTCGAATCTTTTAGAATTGCCCAAATAATGAGGATCTTCACCTGGCTATTACTTTGAAATGGAGTACAGAAACCAAATTTTCATCTTAAACTTTCCATATTTCTCATCTGCCAAAATCTTAAGAAATTAAAAATAGCAGAAACATGTTTGACAGCCACCTGGCTTTTACTCGAATCAAATATCCTCCTTTATAATAAATGAGAGGGGGAGGGGGAAGGCGTTTTGAAATAAATTATGCTTTTCCCGAAAATACTGTTTGTGGTTTTGCTTTCTCTTAAACGTCATGCCTTTTCAGAATATGAAAATAGTATTAAAAAGTGAATAAGTCCATTATAATATGCTTAACCCATGGTAATTCCACATAATTAACATTCGGCCTATTGTCAACCAGAATTTGGCTCTCTCTGGTTATAATATTATGCAATGGGTAGTAAATCTTCAATGTTTTGCCGGCGGTTACGGTTTTGATAACGTTTCAACCGCCTGGGAGTGGTTGTCTCGGCTGATTTAACCTGCTACATACAAAGGATGCCTAAAACTTGATTATGACTTCCAACCCCCCCCCCTCCCCATCCCGCCCCCATCCCTCCCTTAAACATATCAAATATCTTCATAAAAACCTTGACACTCCTATAAATTCTCCTGACTCTTTTCGAGCCAAATGGCGATAGTTAACGCCCTTCACGACCACTATGACTACCATTACGACCACCATTAAGACGGATATTACTTTCAGACAGCACTGTATCATTCAAAGTGTAACTGGTTTTCTTTAAGTCTCCATCGTGAAGGCCGGAATATAGGCGGCCAATGTTATAAACGGCGTCACTTAGTTTTTTTTTATGGAGAGGAGAGAGAGAGAGAGAGAGAGAGAGAGAGAGAGAGAGAGAGAGAGAGAAAGAATGGAGGGAGAAGACCGGAAGGCAGAGTTTTGCATGAAACCGACTCGATTGAGGGGGGTCACATCTAGTAAAGCCCTGTAGCATAATTGGCCTCAAATCGATGATTCTGTCTAGACTTCCCCCTTTACTCAACCGCCACCTCCTCCCTTTCCCAGCTTCCCTCTCCCTGCCTTCTTCATCCATTCTCCCAATTCCCTCACTCTCTTAACCACCCACACCTCTAATCTCATTCCCACGTGGAAAATCTTCACTAACGACCACCAGTCAGAAGTCTGTAATAGGGATTCATTATTCCTTGTCCTTATCCACGGACAAGCACGTACTCACGCTCAAGCAAACATGCTCAAATAACAAATAATGAACCAATATCAGAATGTGAGTGCTTTCAAATTTCAAGTATCACTGTGGATGTTATGTTTTACCGGCAGGTTACGGTTTTGATAAACCTCAATCCTCCTGGGGGTGCTTATGTCGGCTGATTCATATCTGCTACATACAAAGGATGTCTAAAACTTGACTATGACCTCCACTCCCAACCGTACACCCCCGCCCCTCCCTTAAAGCGATCAAATATTTTCATAAAAGCCTTGACATTCCTATAACTTCTTCTGATACTTTTAAAGGGAATTGGTGGTAGTTAACGCTAAATCTTTGATTTCCATTTTTATTTTAGTTACTTTCTCATACTGATTCAGAGATACCATATCACTAACATCTAAGCCAAAGAACATCAAAATTTAAGAGATAAAGGGCCAGATAAGTTATAATAACAAGAAAAAATTAAAAACAATAGTAAAAGTTATTGTAATATAATATATAACGAAGCTACCAGTAGCGGAAAACACAGTAGTATGAATATACTATTTTATAATACATAAATTTCAGTAACAACTCTAGCGATACGAAGAAGAACTACAATAACGGTGATAATGATATTAATAATAATAAAAGTAACAATAAAATAGTAACGATAGTCACAGTATTATAGTACTGGGGTTGTCGAATGTTCATTCTCAGGAGAGCTAATTCTTGTTTTTTTTTTTTTAAACACAGACTAAGGGAGAAAAATCTTCAGACCCAGTTAGTTTCTCTGGTTCACTCCTGGCAAATTCCTGTTTTTTCTCCCTCATGCACCACCAAATCCGATTAGAACCAATTACTCCCACCTCTATACTATACATTTTTTGCTCGCCAAGAGATTCTACAGTTGGCTGAGTTCATTTGATATAGCACTTAATTTCACCTCTTGAAAGTAAAGGCTGTCTGCTGGTAAAAGTGTTGTCCTATTGTCTAATTTCTGTTTCAGTGCGTCTCTCCGCGGGCATTTCTCATGTCATGAAATAATAATAAGTGTACTTTGTACTCATACCGATAAATCTACTCCAGTCTATCAAATGGGAGACTTATATTACAGGTCAAACTAAAACAACAACAAACAAACAAACAAACTCGGAGTGTATTCGCTGGGAAAGTTTATCGCTTATCAGGTTATAACACATTATGAATGGGCTTCGCTGATGGCAGAAATGATTTTCTGTAGTCTTCTGTGCTGACAATATGAATGTTTCTTTGTAAATATTACTGTCTAAAACAAAAGGAAAATAATTATCAGAATAAGCACAAAGCACAGCTAAAAGTTGTAGTTAAACCAGAGATATTGCTCAAATGTAAAAGTTTGTTTTAAAATCGATCATCACAAAGGAAACGTGTACCCCTCCCACCTCCTCCCCCCCTCCCCCTTCAGCACAGGAAATTAATTAGCATTGTTTATCGCCCATGGCCAGAAGGCTGTCGGAACTCAGGAGGAGTGGTTGAGTCTGGCAATTTTGGGACAATTTTTATCGTCCACTTCAGAGTATTGTCAAAGTAAAAAATATTTTGATTTTTTAAAAGCCCAACAGCAATTAAACAAGCAGATTCTATTTTAGTTCACAATTGATTTCTCTAAAAAAAAAAAAAAAAAGACAGAGATTTCAGGATCTTTAAGTTATAATGAGTCACTTTATGAATCAGTTACGAAATTTAAAAAAAAAAAAAACGTTAGGTTTAAGTATGATATGATTGCCTTTGTTTATTCGTAGCCAGGGAACGCAAACTACAGCATAGCCTTTCATATGGTGAAACATAAAGCATAGTTTGAGTGACTGTTGCAATTCTCATACTCGTTATTTCCTCACAGAGAGCTGTTACATCATCACCAACATAATGGCATCTTTTTTTTTTTTTTGTTTCTCTAACAATTTTCCTGGGGAAAAAAGCAGATTTTGCAACGTTTTATTTGTCATGAATTCCAAATAAAATCAGTGGTGAAATTCATCAAAATTCTCCCCTTCGGGAGCAATTTGTCTCTCAAACAGAGAAAGCCAAAATAACATGTATTGTTCTTGTTTCACAATGTACAC
Source organism: Peronia verruculata (assembly GCA_038406235.1). Lineage (NCBI taxonomy): Eukaryota > Metazoa > Mollusca > Gastropoda > Systellommatophora > Onchidiidae > Peronia > Peronia verruculata. The sequence continues at coordinate 6,944 of JBCAUA010109570.1, forward strand.
ATGAGATCTGCATCAGAGCGCAAAGTGATTGATAACTTTGGATGAAGTTCTTGAGACTCGCACCTTTGTCATGTTTTGCCTTCACAAAGAATTTTACCATCACCATCATCAGCATCCTGTACTTCTTTCGTTTCGTCATCAATTTCTGAGAAAAAAAAAAGGTAAATTTATGACGCTTTTCAATGTCACGAAGTACATCATTAAGTTAAGTTGTGACATTCAGAAAATCTCTGATAGACTGAATTTTGATACCGCCTTTTGATATAGGCAGTCAAACCGAAATAAAATTTTATTTTACTCATTTATTTATGTGTGCTTTTTAAAGACCGGTGATTTGACTGTATAAATGGACTGTGATTGCATTGATCAAAATAACTTTTCATGCAGTTAGGTGAAAGTTACACCACCTGGCTAACAGGTGACAGAGAGCTCATGAAGCGAATATGTAAAATATGAAAACCCATTTCTCTGAGAATAAGATTTTCTGGTTTCTTGTTTTCCCCGTTCAGTGTTTTCGCTTTATCATGTTTCGCTCGAGTGCGATTTCTTGGTGACATAAAAACATACATAGTTCTAGTAACTTGAAACTACCACGCGGTCAAAGAGTTAAGACTATAACATAGCATTTTGCGCAATGCAGTAGCTGGTGATAAAACATTATATTTTGTTTGTTTGTTTGTTTGTTTGTTTGTTTGTTTGTATTGGGGTTTAACGATAGATCAGCGCGATTGCGGCTTTATTATTTCCAACATGGTAACATGCGTTTACACGTCAAGAAGAAGAGAGGAAAGAATGCGGGACAGAAGACAGGAGCAAAGAGAGAGAGAGAGAGAGAGAGAGAGAGAGAGAGAGAGAGAGAGAGAGAGAGAGAAGAGATGTCTCCCCTGACATGTCGACAATGGCACTCCATGGGAGACACCTCACCGATGGCGTGGAGGGCTTACACCTCCTACGGGTGGGAGCAGAGAACCTACTTATAAACCCCGGACCCCTGCAGGGGTGATATAATGTTAAATAGTATAATTAATAAAGATGGTTTTTAAATCATCACAGTTCTGACAAAAGAATAATAAAGAGTTTAACAGCAACAACAACAACAACACCAAAACAACAACAACAACATTAACAACAGCAGCAACAACAAGAAAAACAACCACGAAGTGACAACAACAATAACAACAACGACAACAACAACCACAACAGCAACAAAATTGACTTCAAAAAAAAAAAAAAAAGAAAACATATCATCAACAATCGCCTATAAAAACGTGTCTTTATTTGCAATAAAGAAATTGGCCCTGCATTATTTAAGTCGGTAAGAACTTAGAAATAAAAGAGCCAACGCAGACTGTAACTGATGCTATTTCCATTACGGGTTCATAAAGGGGAAATAAATGGCCATTCAGGCTGTAAAAGTCTGGTCACGATTTCAATTAATCTCCCTTGTTTTCCCCTTAAGCTCTTCCTTTTCTTTTTTGTTCTGCCGGGATATTTCTCCATCACTCACTCTTTCGTGTCCTTCATATATCATTCTCCTTCCCATTCTTTCTTTCTTCCATCTTCTGGATCTTATTTGTTTCTATATTAAACTTTTAGGCTTTAATTTTCACTTTCTTTCTCTCCGCCCCCCCCCAACCCCCTCTATTTCAAATTGTTAAGAAATATAAACAAGGGTTAATTACATAGAAATAGCACTTATATATTAGCACCTGCCTTTCTTCAACATTCTACATTAACTAAGAAGCCCAATAACAATTTTTGTAATTAGTTCTAAAAATTCTTATGACGCTTTCTTCAGAATTCAACCGTCTATCCATCGATGCATCCATCCATGCATCCATCCATGCATCCATCCATCCATCCATCCATCCATCCATCCATCCATCCATCCATCCATCCATCCATTCATCAGCTCGTCCTTTCATGACAGCGTAATTTAAACACAACGAAGAATATGGCTTGTCGTCATACTCTGGAAACAAAAACAAAATAGCAAACAAACCGCCAAACAAATAAATAAACAAACAACCGTGCAATGAAAGCATTTCTCAGGATGATGAAACAGAACAAAGATTAAAAAAAAAAGAAAAATAAGAAATAAGTAAATGGTTAATAAAATAATTCAATAAACAGAACATGAAAAATAACTCTACTAAAGAAATTTAAAAAAAAATAATAATAATAAAGAAGGAAAAAGTACGTATCAATGTCGTGTTTGTTCCTGAAAACCCATCATTTTGTGACCAGGAATTTTTATGTTAACATTTAGGAATTTCCCCATACCTCTCTTATTTATTATTATTTTCTTTTTGGCTTGGCAATTTTTCCAGAAAATGCTCAATTTTCCTGGCCACTCGAGGCAATAATTGGTCCCTTATTTTCTTCCCTTTTTCCTTTTTTTTTTTTTTTAACACTTTTCGGTAAAATGGCTGTATTTATGTCACGATGTTACAATTGAGGGAAAGAGAGAAAAGTTAATTTTTGTTTCGTATTTTGGTTTATATTTGTTTTCACACGGCTTGTTTTGAATTTTGTTATAATTTGTATGATTTCCCTTTAAATCTTTACTGATCATTCGTTTTTCCGTCTTTTTCTGTGTCAACATCAATATAGTTTGACATCTGTGATTTTTGGGCACATGAAGGCAAAGAAATAAATTCTAACATTTCTTAAGAAATCGCCTGTCACCTGTCACCTATCACCTAACCCGTAGTGTTGTGAACCGTTGGGACGCCACAGACGAACTTGCAGCCAACTCCCTCCAATATTCTCGGTTTTCTGACCTCCTCATTGTCTCGCTCAACTTCAGGCCCGTCCATTCTCGGATCTTGTCCTCCCATCTCTTTCTCTGCCTGCCTCTCCTTCTTCCACCCTGCACTGTGCCCTGCAGGAATGTCTTGGCAAGCCCGGACGATCTCATGACATGGTCGTACCATTTGAGCTTGCGTCTTTTGACAAAGGTCAACAGGTCTTCATACGGCCGGGTGTCTGGCGTTATTCTGTTCCTGACGTCATCGTTCGTGTTGTGATCCTTGTAGGAAATAGATAGATAGATAGATAGATAGATAGATAGATAGATAGATAGATAGATAGATAGATAGATAGATAGATAG
>JBCAUA010109580.1:0-10055 GCA_038406235.1 Peronia verruculata
GATGCCCGGAGGGCCTGGTCAGCTGTCGGCCGCGCAATTTATTGCCGTGCCGGGTCAGTAACTAAGTGCTCCGCTTTGTAGAGGTTTGGAACTGCCGTGTTCTAACTCTAGTTGGTTATCCAACTTTATAGCCATAGCTGACTTTTTTGCTTTCGTCCAGTCAGTTATTTTTAAAAAAATATCTTCCAGCCAATCTTAATTTTTTCTCTTTTTTTATTTACTTATTTTTGTGGTGCAAGTCTGATGAACACAAAAGTGAAATAAGTTTAAATTTTGACACCTGTTCTTAGTGATCTGTTTGTTTAGAAAATCACTTTGAACTTCGAAGGCAAAGATCTGAATGAAGTTATAAGGTGCAAATTGTTGACTGAAAATCAAAAGAAATGATAAGGCCATGGTCATAGAAAAAAAAAAAACTGATGGAAGATGGGGCTCATTCCCGAGCAAGATTAAATTGAGATGTTGTCAGAGCAACCACACTGCCATTCCACTGATGATAGTGGGCAGCACTACATAGGGCACGTCTTCCCTTAGTCCAAATCATTATTATCTTTATTTGTTTGATAAGTAGTCACCAAAATATATGTCATAAAAATTTGGTGGATCTGATGACAATAGAAGTGTAAAATTTTCCCTTATTTTTGTTGAAAAGACTTTGAATCCCTGGTAGTTGATAAATTGTGTTACATCACCTGCATGCATTTTACCAGATATTCTCTGTTTTTATATCTTTTGATCCTTGGACATTTGCTGCAGCACCACAAGACTGAGATGGAAAGAGAAAAATAAGAACAATTATTCATTGCTTTTAAAGTAGCTCAGTCAAAATTAGATTTAGGATAAAATTAATAACTGAAATATTTTATTTTTTTTTGTTGTTGTTTTTGTTATAATGAAACTAGGAGAAGTATTAGTATGGGCATAGTCCAAAAGTTCGCAATGACTTGCAAGAATAATATCTTCAGCTCACAGATCTAACACTCTTCCCCTGCCATCATACATCGTATAGGGTTGTCACAATCTTCTTTCATTCCGATCATCTCTGTACAGTCTCAACTAGTTTTCTTATGCTCTCTACTCATGCTTGTTTGGCTTCTCTCATGATAGGGCTTTTAATGATCTCTTTTGGTCTACCCCTCTATCTTCTGTCTTTGATATCCTAGCACAGTCCTTGTTTTGATGTTCTGCATTCTTCCTGTCTATATATGTGACTGATGTAGCGCCATCTTCTCTTTTTAATTGTTTTTGCTTGGTAGAACTGCTTTTAAATTTCCATTATTTTTTTTTCTGTTGTCTCAAACTCATTCCATTAATGCCCTTAATTTTCTGTAGACATTTGTTTTCAAAGCCATTCAGCCTTATTTCTATTCCCCTTATCCTTTTCCAATTTTCGCAGGCATATGTAAGCGTAAACACATTTTTCACAGATATTTAGTTGTAATTTAGTGTCAGGCTTGTATTTTAAAAGAGTTGAAAGAACATGTTCACATTAGTCTCAAAAGTTGTGTCCAAAAAATATGTTTAAACAGATGATTTGTGGGTGAAAAGTTCCATTTAACAAAAAAAAAATTAATAAATTTTAATCAAAGTACCATGTAATGCTAATGCTTACTTCTTTGGATATCATTGCAATTAGCAAAAATTGTACTGAAAATTGCAAGGATTTGCATAGATGACACATTGTTTGTCTTTATTTTTAGGCTGTGTGCTGTTCTGACCACACCCACTGCTGTCCCAATGGTTACACCTGTGATACCTCAGCAGGAACATGTTCCAAAGGTGATAAGATCGTGAGCTGGGTGAAGAAAGTGCCAGCAGTTAAACCAGCAGTAGAGAGTGTGAAATGTCCAGATGGTTCTGAATGTCCAGACGGTTCTACCTGTTGTGAAATTGGTGAAGATCGATATGGATGCTGTCCCTTGCCACAGGTAAGAAAATCCCAAGTATATTTTACTCCACATGGAACTCGATAACTTAGCAGTCTGTGTTACATGTAGCCTCCATCACTGCAGTCTACATGTGTGAGTTTTGTTCACTATTTATGAGCATTATTCGTGTAAAAGTTGTATAGTAAAATGGTATAGTCTCCTCCTGATTTGTTTCATAAAATCAGACATCTTTGATTATTACTATTTTTATTATTTTTATTTGACTTTGCGCGTGAGAGAAGAAATTTGACACAAAAGTGCTAATCCAGATTATAAAATTGCAAGAAAACCCACAATAGGCTTATAGACTCGAAAACGAAATTTGGCACACAACATTGTTGCATATGGGTCTTTGTTCCTATGTACATAAACGCAAAAAAAAATTATCAATTTTTACGCTATTCTAAAAATGCGATAATAATTGAATAGTAAACTCGCGAGGCTGCTTGATCTGAATTGTACATTTGATAGTATGACGCGTTCAAAACATGTTCTCTTTGAGTAACATTCAATGTAATCAACTAAAATATCAACATTGAGGTGCACAGGCTTTGTCATACACTTTTTTTTTTTTTTTAAAGCCTTTCAATCCTAAGAAACTAGGATTATCTCTGCGTTTGGAAGTTGTCAATTTTTGCTGAGTAATTCTGTGGACAGAAATATTGTATTTGGAAACTTTGCCTGGACAGCGGCACTAAGCCTATTCTTTCATCGATTTTTAACTGCCAAAGGTTCTTTAACATACGTAACGTACTTACGGGACCTCCAAAATATATTTGCCCTTATCTGAGAAGGCTAGATGTCGGGCTTCCCTATCCAGAAGAAGCCAAAGGACCGTTGAGTCACGGACAAAATGCGGGACTATATTTAAATACTCTCCCATGGAGGCTGTGGGTTCTCTTCTAGTTTTCTTTTAAAATTGTATTTGGTGTTAACAGTTTTGCACCATTATTGTGGCTCAGTCTTGTTTATCATATTAAATGGATACTACATTTTTTGTTGTTCAAATTCTTTTTAAGCATCATGCTGCTGTGAACTTAAATAAATGATTTCTATAAATTTGATAATTTTCAGATATGCTTTGAATAACAGAGCCACTGAGCAAAATATTTGCAAAATTTGGAGTAAAACACTCTCTAATTTATTTCTGGGATACTCCTAAATAATTCATCTTATTTAAAGCCAAGATCTGCAATGAAAGCCATAATCCACATTTTTTAAGTTCAACATTCTTTTATCACTATAAACATAATAAAAGTGTGTTCCTAAATTACCCTTTGGTAATTTATTGTGGAAAATATTATTCAAGTGACCATGGAAATACATGTAGACAGCCAGCATTTTTTTTTCCCCCTACTGTTGAAGCAAGATTTCTCATGATCTGTTCACTACAAAACCATCAAAATTTTGCAGAAGCATTCTTTCATCTAGTAGGATTTTTATTTTTGGGTATTTTATGAATGCATCTGTTGCTATTTTTTACCACATTTTGGAGAAAAAAAAACAAAACGGCTGAGATAACAGGGCTGAAAGGTAATATACAACTTAATCTTTCGAGAAAAGAAAAAATCGTGAAAAAAAAAAAAAACTCACGAATTTGAAGAAAGACATCTGACAAAATGTTTATCTTATCTTGATCCTCACTTTTTATGAGCTTGAAGCAAATTCCATCTGAGATTTTACAAAATTTTATGTTTATTGCAGTGAAGTACATGCTGAGAAAATGCACTTTTCTAAAATTAAATCCACTTCAGTCTCATTCTCAGACTATGTCTGTCTATAATGATTATTTACTTGAGAATCTACCAGAAACATAGCTAGGACCCCCTCCAGATCTCTCTGCTTACTGGCTGTTGCTCTCTGCCTGATAGATTTGCTGTTTTTCTAACTCCAACAATTTGCTATTTTTATTCATTTCATTATTCTTCTCTACAGAACAGTATGTAGCAGCACTTTCTTTCTGCCCCAATAGTTTTCTGATGTTCCTGCTATATTTGAGCCATGATTAAAATCTGAGATGGCAATTAATGACATTTGAATGACATCAGCTTCAAATGACACAGCTTCAAATGACATTACTTTCAAATGATATCTAGCATGATGATCTAGCATGTATGCGACCTTGTGTATTTCCTTTTACTCATGATCAGGAGCATGAGTAACACAGCTGAAAGAAATTTGAAGTCAAATTTACAGTCTACATCCTTCAGTAAAGATGAAACGGACAGGAAACGAAAAATTTCAGGAAGATATAAAGCATAGATGTAGCATAGGAGTATCAGCATCAAAATGGCATAACACTCATCTCAGTGGTTTACAAGAGGAACAGACCTTCGAACTGTATTTCTTATACAATGACCAAGAATAGAAAGTCAATCTTAGCTCATCAGCCAGTATGTGGCTTGCAAGCACACAGGTCTCACATCATTCCAAAAATGGAATTACAGTACTATGAAGACAGAATGTGTAACTGTCTCTCAACCCTCGAAAAATGAATAGGTGCTTGAGCATGGAAAATTACTTTGAAGAAGGGAAAAGTTACCATTGGCTCATAGAAAAGAGTCAAGATGTTGTATCAATATCAGATTTAAAGGTCTTTGAGGTTATGCCAAGTTGCTTTTTTAAATTATGAAATAAAGGCATTTGATAAAAAATATTCAATTGTCCACTTACTTCACTGTGCAGTGGCAACAAATTTATATCCTTGAAATCAAATTTTGCCCCAAAATGCATTCCATACAAGAGGTAAAATAAGAGGTAAAAGAACAGTAATATTGAACACAAAGTTGAAAATTTTGACATTCACCATTGACTCGCATTTCAGTAAAAATTCTTTGATTGTCATCTTTCCTTTTCTTATTATTTAAATGCTTTTTTTTTTTTTTTTTTATTATTGTAATTTTTTTTTTTTAACTATGCTTGTGTTTCAGGCTGTGTGCTGTTCTGACCACACCCACTGCTGTCCCAATGGTTACACCTGTGATACCTCAGCAGGGACATGTACCAAAGGTGATAAGATCATGAGCTGGGTGAAGAAAGTGCCAGCACTTAAACCAGCAGTAGAAAGTGTGAAATGTCCAGATGGTTCTGAATGTCCAGACGGTTCTACTTGTTGTGATCTTGGTGGAGGTCGATATGGATGCTGTCCCTTGCCAAAGGTGAGGAAATTTATGAAGTACATTCTTTGAAATTTTTATCACACAGAGCTTCGAGTATACATTGTGGCATTATTTTCTATTATTATTTTGATTTTTGTCTCTGTTGTTTCTAGATGAAAGTGCCTTGGTAGTTTTGTCACCTGCTTTCTTTCAAATTCTATGTCTTGCACTTAGGGCAAATGAGTTGGAAGCCGCGCCCTGTGATTTCAAACTACAGTCGTTTCTATTTTCTGACCCAGGTACCTAATTTCTTTCTTTCTTTCTTTCTTTTTTTTTTTTTGCAGAACGAACATTTAACCTTTTTTATAATTGGAAACCCCCCCCCCCAAATTTTGGCATAAAGTTTGGTATCTGAGTTGGAAAATAATTAAAAGCAGCCATAATCCAAGATCGCTTGGTGCGAAATTCGACTCATTTGCCCTGGGCCCAAGACATATAATGATATGGAAAACACAATAAACAATAATGATCATCAATTAGTAATGGAGGAGCAAAAATTATGGAATCACCAAGGATCTTCTTGTATTCCGTCTTTAAGGCCAGCTCAGCCATGAAAATGGTTGCTGAGTGTCAAAGTGCATTCTGAAGAAGACAGTCACCACAGAGGAACACTGTGGGCCTGATTTTTACTTAAACTTGGCAAAATTGGGATTTACACTCTGTGTGGTTTTATTGCGATAACCCAGTTTTGAAAAATCTGGATATAGCATTTATTTGAGATTTACTTCGTGTTCAGCAAGCCAAAATTTTTTTCCACATTTTCTGCTTACAATAAGAAACACTTGGGTACTTTTTTTTGCATTTTTTTCCTTCAAAATGTGAAATTTTGTGTATAAAAAATACAATGGCATTTAAGAAATGTACCAGAAATACATTAAATGGAATTTCTCAAGACAGTGTGACAAAATCTTTATATTGTATGAAACAGAATTTCTGCAAAAGTTGACAAGTGAAATGAAGAAAATTAGTTTTTGTAGTTAAAGAAAAATGAAGCACCATAATAATATGTGGCATTATGGTATGGTTCATTTTACTGTGGACAAGATAAAGTGAAATGAGAAGCAAAGAGAATTGTCATAGATTAATTGTGTTCTTTGAGGTCTGTCTCAAACATAACTTTTCTATATCACATTTCAATAACCAGGGAAAATGATATCATCAAACTTTGAACAATATATCGTTATTATATTAGCTATTCAGCACAGTCACCACCATTATCTGAGCCCATCTGCCAGCGATGCAGTCAGCAGCTTTTGTGGCCAAAATAGTATCTTCCCCTGTCTCAGATTGCTGTCCCCGAAGGTGTTCTTCTATTTTAGGGAAAAGGTGAAAGTCACAGGGAACCAAATCAGAATATCAGGGGTGATTCGATGTTTCCCAGTTATATGAAGAAAACTTTGAGCACATGTTCCTCTTCGTCTTGATTCAGCAAGTGAGGTACACATTTAGTGAACATATTTTTTTTTAAGTTTGTCAGTCACAATCCTATGAACCGAATCAGAAAAAATATGAACTTCATTATCTCCCGGCATGTCTCCCTTTTGTCTTCATCAATGATTGTCTTTAAAATATCAATATTTGCATCTCCACATGCAGTCACAAGTCTTCCAAGTCGTGATCTTGCCTTAATACCTCTTTGCCCAGATGAATTTTTGTTACCCAGTTAGAGAGTGATCTCCTAAAGCAGCTAACAGATTCTGATGAATTTTGATGGCTTTTCCTCCAGAAGAATAGAAAATTTTATTACTGTTCTGATGCCATATCTGGATTTTCTCAAAATGCTTGCTGATTAAACTCATGAAAGATAGTGTAGACAATCTTCTATGGCATTGGTTCCATTCAAGACATTGCCACAAGATTTATAATGGCGATTTCTACATATGTTGGTGTTCATTTGAGTGAAGTTTCAGGCATTTAGCTTACTGTTTGAAGATTTTACAAGGTAGGGAAAGTTATTTTTGGGACAGACCTCATACATTCATTGCTGCTTGTGCTTTGAGCTATGAACATGGATGTGATCCAGATGGAAGATTTGGAGAGTTCTGAAGTGACTGATTTGTCTGTGCCATTGTTTTCAGGCTGTGTGCTGCTCTGACCACACCCATTGCTGTCCCAATGGTTACACCTGTGATGTCTCAGCAGGGACCTGCACCAGAGGTGATGAGATCATCAACTGGATAAAGAAAGTGCCAGCTATACCAACAGTGAAATTCATGAAATTGAATCCAGATCCATAGATTTAACAGCATTCATTCATGTATGACTGTTTTTTTAGGCTTTCTGTTCATTCTAAAGTATGCATCTCTGGAAATTCAAAAACCCAAATGTGGCATATGGTTCAAACTAAAACATTTGGAAGAGTAATGCTAATAACTTGTTTTCGTTTTTCTTGTGTGAACAAAATTTATTTGAAAGATCTCCCTTACAAATTCACAGTGCTGAATTTACATATTCACAGTGCTGAATTTTACTTCTTGTTTTATACAGTTCAGTTGTAGAGACCCTCCTGGGCTTTCCAGTCATGGAAGCTGTCAGTTTTAATGCTAGCAAATGCCATTTTACATCTCTCATAAGCTGTGTCTAGTGCGAAAGATGTAAGCTGTGTATTTTGTGAAAAATATGTTGAGTGGTCATTGAACATTCCCAAAATTGTGCATTTGAATCCCATAATTGTCATAATTTACTTCTCTGTATTCTTTAAACATTTTTCATTTACCGTTGTCTGTTTTTTTATTATTTGTTCTGGAATTGGCATGATAATTTTGAACAATTTAAAAAAAAATATGTCTTTAATGTTTGTGTCACAAGAATTACATAGCACCAATGACTTGTGCCATTATATTGCTGTGCCTCAAATATCCATGTGATCATAGTTTGTGATCTCATTCACTGTCAAGAGTACAGTTCATTTGAGTTTGTATGATTGCAGATGAAGTCTGTATCATGTGTGACATAGATATGGAAAAGATTCAGAAAATAAACAAGTGTTTGCAAACTTGGCATGCCTGACAAGACGCATAAGGTCATTATGGATGAAGCTTCCATACATCAGAAGCACAAAAATGTGTAGGTATGCAATGAAATCATACAAAGGGAGTGTAATATTATTGGTCCTTTAGATGCTCAGTTGGACTATGCTTCCATGCATGGAGATTTGCAACATTAGTTGCATTTAGTATGTACTGTAGCTGTTATGGTTGAAGAATGTAGAGGTCCCAGCAGTGGGGTGAATACAGGAGTTAGGACTGCAAGTCATTTTCATAAACTACTTGTACCACCATTTAAGCTAAATTTTGTGAAAAGTTTGAGATTATTAGTCAGGTTCATGCTAGGACTAGACAAAGGCACTATGTTGTATTTGCTGTCTTTCTTTTCCAGTCTGTCCAAGAGGCTGACAATTTGATTATTTTTCAGAGTCTGCCATTAGCAGTTATCAAACAGTTTCTTGCAGCACAGAGACTATTGAGTGACACAGTGCAGTGCACTGTTGCTCTCAGGGATTGTCTTTGAATTTGGCGCTGAAAACCTTTTTCATAGTGCAGAATACTATTTTACTCAGTGTATGTGTTTGAAATAGTGTTAAGTACATATGAGTGCTGTATGTAAGAAGCTAGGAAGCAGACTGAATTGAAACAGTGATAAAAAATTGTGCATGTAATAGGACAGGAATGTGCATCTTTGTCAGGCTGTGCCAATTCAAATCAGAGATCTTAATGAAAAAGTGTGATCATGTCTGTATTTGTTCTTTTTTTTTTTTTTTGCGTTAATGTATTTTTTACAGCTGATATATTTATTATATGAAACAGCAAGGGTATAGAATTTTTTGTATACATGCAGCTTCCCAAATATTGACTGGGATTATTTTTTTCATTGATCTCGTAAAGAATCAAAAGTTGGAGGGGGGGGGGGGGGGGGTGTGAGAGATAGTTTCTTCCGGCTTTCCTAAAAAATCATTCTTGTAATTTGCTTCCTTAATTTTTTTGCCCTGCATTCCAAAGTCTTTCTGTAATTGGATTGTCCTGTACTAATCATATGGTGTCATCTTTGTTATGGGATTCAAAACTCCCAAAACAGTACATGTCATGTGTATGTGATCAATAAACAGTAATGTTTGTAAACATGACCTGCAGTTGTATAGTGTGACTTCATAAAGATGGAGACAAGTGTGGACTGTATACATGGTTATCAACCTTCTAGTGTACGTGTATTTCTTCAGTGTCAAGCAAATCAGTAATTTCTTTCTGCTACATTTCAATCCATTAAATGATCCCTTCTCTCCTTCTCAGACCAGAGGAGTTCAGTCAGCACAAACAACATACAATAAACATTTTCTTTTTTCTCTGTGCTGAAGTTAAACACTTGAACCTTTGTTTTGGATTATTTGCCCTTGCTTTTTGGGTTAAACCGGCAGATATTTCCATGCAACATGAAATGCTAATCAGGAATTTCAAGGAAAAATAAATGGGGATATTGTAAGCATTGCTGACAGGTGCCAAAAAAGTGTCTTTTTTTTTCTTTTCTGGAACCTTTAGTGACTAGATGATGAATTCTGACAATGCAGTAGGTAGCAATAGTCAAAGACATTAATTACATGCACATAGTAGGTCGGTGAAAAATTTCACACACACACATGTCCGCTTTGTGATGACTGCGGTCTCAGCGCAATAAATACAGATTGTGTTAGTCTATGCTATCTGGCAATTGTGAAACTTTAAGTGCAATTGTGAAACTTTTAAGTGCAATTTTAGGAACCTTTGGCAATTTTCTAATGCTACTTTTCCTGATTTCCAGCTCAACTTTTAGGCATTTTTTTTTCACAATTTCCCGGGGGTGCCAGATTAGATATTATTAGGCGGACCCTCCATAGACGGCACACGGCACGCAGCACATGACTTGTCGGCACGTGCCGTGCCACAGGCTAAAACCCCTCCCTCCATAGGCCATAGCACGACATCACAACCTATCATGG
>JBCAUA010109591.1:0-10055 GCA_038406235.1 Peronia verruculata
AGATAGATAGATAGATAGATAGATAGATAGATAGATAGATAGATAGATAGATAGATAGATAGAGAGAGAGAGAGAAGGAACAGGAGAACGAAATAAAGGCTGCAAGATGAGCATGTTCAGAGTGACAGTGTATAAATGGCACCTTCTAGCCTCGTCACTCTCACACCCAATTTGTAACATTATTGGCAAACAGACAGACATTAATAAACAGCCTGCACAAACAATATTTACAGCTTCTTAATCTTCTTCTGGCGTCGTCAAAGCTACCCAAACATATTAAAGGTGAAGCCTGATCATCTGCAGACACAGTGAAAAAAACATTAGATAGATGCAAACATCAACATCGAATCATGTTTTTATCCTTAGGGATTGGATTTGCACCCTTCCGATTGGAACATTCTCTCATTTTTTCCCTTGTTTTATTTATGTATTTATTTATTTATTTATATTATTTATTTACTACATTTTTTATTGAATATTATCTTTTTTCAAGTTCATTCTACTTCTTTGCCATGTAACATAGAATGGGTTTCTGAAACAAGAAGAAAAATACCTAAGAAAACGTGAATAAAAGCATTGATCTATTACAATATATGACGTTTTTTTTTTTTTTTTCAAATGAAAAAGATGTTTTACTCTGAGATGATCTAATATAAAACTTTCAATAATCTGGAAAAGCACGGTCATACTTCTGGCGAAACGTATTCATAGAATGAACAATTGAACTTGATTTTCTGCAGTTCAAACCATACAATTACACTGTGATTCAGCAGATGTAAGAATATCAAGGTGAATAAATTTGAGCTCAACATAATTTCACTTGTACTAATTAACTTGTAAATGCTAATTAATGTCCATAAAACAAATCTTGTGATAAACATTTGTAATTGGGGTATAAGTAAATTATTGAGCAGTGCCCAGATCTCATCTGCAGAAAACACCAGTTAAGTCAGCTAGAGACCGCCTTGACAACAATCACACCTAGGCTCTAGTAATATCTTGTCCCTGATAAAACATAAAAAGAGGTAACACAGAAAATGAACTTGGAAAATGAGAACAGACGTCTTATGATTCAATCAAAACCATTAGAGGAATACTGGCCCCACTCTGAGAACAACTAGTGCAATGTCCTAGACGGTTGCACATATATAAGAGAACAAGATGCCCAGGATTTAGAGGTAACAAATGAAGCAAAGGTCAGAAAACGTCAGACACGAACAACAAATAGTCCTCCTGAGTACAGTAGAAATTCCAGAAGAGCTTTCGTATATTCTGCCTACTGAGAAATAGAAGCGAGTTAGGCAGAAAACTTAGTCAAAAGATAAAGCTTCGGAAAATGCCGGATGGAAGAAAAACATCACAAAAAAGTCATCACAGTCCATCCGTCATTGCTTCCAGTAGTGTTTTACTGTTATTGAAGATAGGTTAGTCATTTTTGCACATGGATTAGGAGAGCATGTTGTTTTACCGAAGTACGTCTTTTCGTAATAAGGCATCATACCATTCATGCATTATATAAGGGCCTTGGAGATATGCCTGCTTTCTGTGTTTTTCGCCCCTCAATCCACCTATACTTTCTATCTTTCTCTATCTATCAATTCTATGTTATGCCGCAAATTGTGGGAAACTAAATTTTTGGACAGGAATCTAGTCACTATGAAAATATAAACGTGCTTTACAAAATCCCTCGCCTCTCAACTGTTTACTAAACACAGACAGGTTTTACCCAAACGTGTAACAAATCTTCAAATGTTCGAAAAAAAGTGTCTTTGATGTATATCCGTGTTGAAAGAAATTAACTGATGACGCAAAGAATCTTTCTCAGGCACACTTGCTCAGATAATAAAAAGCCAGGTTTCCTCGAAACATTTCACACAGTAACTTATAAACATGAGCACGAAGTCAGAGTGGATTCATCTTCCTTGTTAGTATCTGTATCCCTGTCTGTCTGGAAGTTGTTATGTAAGAAAGCAATGCAATAATCTATACATCAATCGTTCATGTAATTAAAGGGTAATCTGTAGATTAGAATAATTATTACAATGGACTCGACATTACACATGCAAGTTCGACTCATGCACAGAAATACAAGGTCTGAACAATCTGTTGGTGACCTATTCGAAGAGAATCGAAACTGTTTGCATGAAGAGAGATCACAAAGATTACATCGCCTAATTTTGTTTGTGGTTATTATGAAATAAGATGTAATTATATCAGTTTTTTACACATAATATTATTCCTCATGCTTCAATTCTGTTCTGTTGTTATCAGTGGGTTCATTTATGTATGTAGGTGTTCCGTGTTCCTAAATCTAAATTCAAGCTCTCATCACTGGCCTGTGTCGAGAGATCCGAGTTTAAATATATTAAACTATCTTCATTTCTCATTGTAGAGAAGGAGAGAGAGAGAGAGAGCTAAAAAGATACATGATCGTCTATTTGTGTTGTGACTCGTAATGTTCCATTTTAGACCTAACTTTCATCGAGTACAGCTTTTATTTCCTCTATTTCCATGTCCCATTCACTGAAGCAGGAAACGAAATACGAGTGATTACAAAATGAAGTACAACACACGAGCTCAAAAGAACAGCCAAAGATTTATCTTATTATCATCTCTTATCAAAATAATTTTCTCCACAATAAGATGCTTGTCCTCCATGCGAAGCGTAATATTAATAAGAGAGAGAGAGAGAGAGCTCTGAGACTATACCGCCCACTCTATACTTTAGCTATTCTTGGCCTATCTCGCTGTCGCGCACTGTTAATTTATCGAGCTTTCACATCTTCTTGCCCCAAGTTGACCATAAATTTTAAAGCAGTAATAGGAAAAAGAAGTAGGCTTATTACTGAAGACGAAGACAGAACCACCCATCTTATTATGTCCATCAGCAATTCTGCAAAAATAGAAGGGGAAAAAGTTTATGAATTTAAATTTTCCACAGATCGCGGAGAAAGACGTTGATATAAATGCTGAAAGTGTGACCTTATTTTCTCACAAATATTTATAGTTGACGACAAATGTCGAGTTACCACTGACTGTTAATCTTTGTGAAAAGCGACGAAGTTAACGTAATGATTATAGGAAGGAATGAGCAAGGGGAGATGGCGTTGGAAATAATATCATTCTGACTATGCAGAGAAAGCCAAGCCAGGTAGCAGCACCAAAACTAGACCTTGGAATGGAACTCAGATGGAAACATAATAAAAGAAAGGCCAGGGCTCTCCAGAAACCCATGCGAGAGCAAAAGTCGGTTTGAATTTTTTTTTTTTTTTTCATTATGTATGTAGCTTTTGAATTCTCTGAAAGGAGGATTTTCTCGGCAACTCGTATTATTCTACAAATGCATGCTCACTTTGGTCACAAAAGGTTTTGTTGACAGAAATTTAAATTTTGAAATTTAAGCCCGGACGGCAAACTCTTCGTCCGATATTTAACAGCCAAGGATTCGTTAACCTCCGTCTCGCTCATCCGAGAAGGTTCGACGTCGAGCTTCCCTACCCAGGGGATCAGGGATGCAGGATCTAATCTTTCCATACCCGACAGCATTCGAAACCGCGACCTAAGTGTTACCAAAAAGCAGACGCCTAATCCATAGCGACCCCCCTCCCCCCCCCCCCCCCACGCCTTTTCCCTCTGTATTCTCTTTCCTCTCCAAAATGAGTGAAGGTTGCGTAACGTTCTCGTTTTGCCGTTCAGCCAGTAGTAGACTATGGAGATCTTGAGTTACTTGTTTAGTTACCGGGAAGTTAGTATGACAGGCGATGATGGAGATTATGAAGAAGATTTCAGATATTATTATGATCTCGCCGAGGTGCTTCGTTATCAGTCTGTATTTGTTAATATAGTGTCTCATGACTGTAACAAATATCTGACAGAGCTCATACTACAAAAACGAATTACGAGTAAACTCGGGCAAAACGTTCTAAAGTAAAGCCTGATATCCTAAGACACAAGTGTGGTGCGTTGTTTTGCTGTTGTTAATGTTACTGCTGTTGTTAGCTACGTATGCCGCCGATGTTGGTCTAGATGTTGCGATGCGGTCGAGAGGAACAAAAGATACGAATGTTTGTGATTAGGCAGCTTCCTCATTAGATAAGTTCCTGAATCAATAGACAGTCTACGACACCATCGCCCGCAATATAAACTTGTTAGGAGCAAGCAGGTTTTTACATCTACGCATGACATACCACACACACATACAGATAGACAGACTCACAGACACCCACAGACCCACACACACACACACACCACACATACACACACACCGCACACACACACACATACACGCACGTACATAGACGTGGTAGAGCTCAGAGTAACGCTGATTTAAAATGGAAATTTACCTTCCTGTCTCGCCTGCAAGGTCCGATGAACAATGATAGTGCCCGCATATTTTGAATAACCTTTATAGCGAGTGTCTGAACGGTGTAGTTATGGCAGGGATCGAAGTACAAATCGTCTAGTCTGGGCAGGGTGCCATATTTTCCTTTGCTCAATTTTACCCAACACAACGTTTCGTGCAGTTTCTACCTCGCTTTGTGTGTCAAATTGACGGGAAAATGAGATCACGCCGGGACCATATTTGCGAGGTAGTATAATGTCCATTATCAAGCAGAATGTTGGCCAGCAAGCCAGAGCTCTTTTCATATCGCAAAACGAAAACTTCGTCCAAAACGACTCGGTGCACTGTTCTTGTCGAGAGAACACATGCCAATAGTGAAGGGCGTTCTGCTCCATCTTGTTTATTTCCTCCAAATGAACAGATATGCTTCGATCATAATGATATAAGAACATAGAAGCCAAATGGAAATACAGTAGAGAAGTGGAGTTATTTTCTTACCAGGAAAGAAAACACACGCAATGACTTTTTATTAATGGGAATTCATGAGCATGCATCAAACTGGGTAATCCAGCGTTTTAGTATAATCTTCGAAATGCGGCAGAACATCATTTAAAATTGGTGTCAAAATATTTCGTAGTTCAGCCAAGCTTTTTCAAAGAGTACCAACGACTATAAGGGCTGCGACAAGCTTAGATTTTTTTTTTTTTACATGAACATTTTAAAAATGTCTCCATTGGAGACAGAAGAGAAGCTCTTTCATTTTTTTATTTATAAGTAGGAAATAGAAAGAGAGCAGCACGTTTGCACATTCCAGTAGAACAGCTGCCAATATACATCACGTTTGTACCATTCTAAAAACAATCACTGTATCAAGATGAGAGGACAGGGGAATAAGTTAAGATATATGTAGCTGGCTGCAGAGAGCAAAAGAGAAACCACTGAATAATGAAAGGACCATCACAAGAGCAATAGCAGTAATAATAGAATAAAACAGCAACAACCGAATTTGACTCTAGCTATATACATATATAATATATAAAAAATATATAAAAATATACATTGTGCTGGTTATATATTATATATATAAATAATTTATAACATGCTGGTTCTTCACACTATTATTTCAGTCGTCCTTTACAGTGTAGTGAAAAATAAAACCAGAGATCATTAAAACAAATCAGTATCAAAAATCACAATGGGCAAGACATAAAACAGTCAAGCTTTGTATTCTGGAACTGATAAGTGTGCATTATTTGTATGTTTATATCTTTGTATATAGCTGAAATTATCATAACATATTCATTTAATGACAAAGTTCTTTGCATATTGTTTTTACATTGCTTTAGATAGGCCGAATATGACCATGGATATATTTAAATTGATTCGTTTTATGTGTTTTATGTGCATGTCTGAACTTTAATTTTTTTTTTTTAACGCTTTAATTTCTCTTGTAATTTAATAGACAATAATTAGATTAATCAAATCTAAACTCGCAGTGATGACAGCGGTTCCAGCGCATCATGTTTTGAATTATTACAGCCGAGATCAAAGACATCAAAGCCCTGTTCGGCATAAGATTCCATGACACCTGACAAATACTGAGTGAGATAGGTTTTTGAAACAGCTCATTATTTCTCTATAGCACTCAGCTTATCTAAAATATAAATTTTAATAATAGAACATTTTACAGCAGCATCTCTATGCCTCCACACTTGCCGCCCCCCCCCCCCAACACCCCAAAAAGTGCCCTAAAAATTAAGGCACTTTCATTGTTTGATCAAAAGTACATGCATTAAATTTTATGAGATTCCTGATTAAATGTGCTATATTAAATTCCTTCAGAAAATTTGATTCCGTTACAAAATGTTTATAAGTGACAAATTAGGATTAAATGTAATAAAAAAATAAAAAAGATTTCAAATGACTGATATGTTCTTGTCCAAAAAGAAAAAAAAAAGTATTAAAAGTCATGGAATCAGCATACGCATTAGACGTGATGGTTTGATCCGTGATAATTTAAAGTTTATAAGTACAAAACAACAACACCATGACCAACAACCACTACAACATCTATCAGGTGACACAAACAAATTTTACTTCTTAGATATGAATGTGTGAACGTTCACAATAAGGTGTTAAAGCTCCCTGCACGCCATTTCTCATCCACTTCTTCATCTTCATCTTCATCCCCCCCCCCCTCCCAATCCACCCATTCTCCTTCTACATTCCTAACTGCCCACACCCACTTAAAAATAAATAAATAAATAAATAATTCAGGTGCTGTCAACAGGATCACATGTTCAAAAAGACTTTAAAACTTGTGGCTTTTAAGTGAACAGCAGGTGTTATTTCCTGAAAACCGTCAGACGCAGCTTGCAACTTTTGGGTATTTTATCATCAAGGAGATATGTTTTACATTATTAATAATATTTGTTTAATCTCGGTTGACGATGTTTAAAAAAAAAAAATTATTGAAGATGAATCTGTCTTCCCAAAGAACAGTAGTGATAAAAAGTGGCTTCCCTCTCAGAGGATATTCTGCTCACTGTCATGCGATAGGTACTACTTCAATGGTCATATATCACAGGAGAAATCCCATTCCATGGTCATAAAGCTTCTCCCTGTTACTGCTCTAAAATGGATCAACATTTTACCATAACAAATAAAGCAAGCCGCTGGCTAATCTGTAGCTTGAATTTTTTTTTTTTCTTTTCCTTAATGATTCAAAGAGTAAAGTTACATTATCCTACACCGTGTTTCATTTTGTACTCCGCCTAATTGCTAGATCAATGACCTTTCAAAGCTTCATTTGGGTGTAAGATTGTGTTTCTGGGCTTAATCTTTCTTGAAGTTGTTGCAACTTTATATTCTGTAGGATCCACGTTGTTTGAAAAACAAATTTGATACAATTGAAACACAAAGCAGGCTAATTGCCAATCGTAATGTCTCTATAATTTCTGTTTTCTTCTGCTGTGAAATGTGTTTTTTAATTCTAACCAATAACACTAGAGTTAGATGAGACGCAAATGCTTAAAATTAGAGAGTTCTCCTTCACTTCCTTTTCCAAGAGAGCTTTAGCACCTGAACTCAGTAATAAACAGCTTCTTGATATTTGATAGCTGAAAATACGGGGAATAATTATGAACTCTTACAGAAACGGAGTAGTAATGTCATTATAGTTTTTTTTTTTTTTGTTTGTTTTGTTTAATATATTTTGCCTTTCCCTCTTAAATCACTGAAGTGATAAATCCACCTTTTTTTTTTTTTTTGCTTTTATAAGCAACGTGATAAGGTACATCGTCATTAGGCCTATGTAGATTTTGTAAGCCCTTGTCTACGTACGAAATATTGTTTATTTGTCTCTATGTGAACCGATCGTGTTGAGATCCAGAGTTCAACGTTGAACACGGGTAAGGTATTGCTGGATTTCTGCCCAGTCTCCTCACATGTTGTTAGCTCACATAAATTTTGATCCTGCCTTGTCATACTAATTGACATTACCTGCGTTTTGCTGACATTCCTCCGCTCATGTTACATTTCCCTCTCATTCTAAGCTTCCTAACATCATTATTTTCTTTCTCTGACAATTTACTTCTTCATGCCTATTATCTCTCTGTCGTCAACTGAATGACAGAGACACATGTCTTTTCAACTCATCTCCGTTTGAGAAAAAGGAAAAGGCTGTCTTTCTTTTCTCCCCCCCCCCTCTCTTTCTCTCTCTCTCTTTCTCTCTCTCTCTCTCTCTCTTGTTTTTCCTTCTTCCTTTTCATTTTTCTAACTTTCTTTCTTTCAGTGTTTTTATTTTTTCTCCTGTTCACTCTTTCTCCCTCCTTTTTTCTCTATCTTCCTCTTTCCCTCTTTTTCTTGCCCTTTCTTTCCGCTTCACCCTCAATTTATGTGATCTTGAGACAATAGCAAATATAAGATTTCTGGGGGAAAAAAAAAATACTAACATCGAAGTACGTCATCGTTTTCCTACGTCATCAAACACTACTCACTACTATTATTATTTGGAGAGCATCTAGGTTCAATAAGCTATGGGTCTGTCACTCAAAGCGAAGGGTTTTAATCATAAACTTCCTATCCAACGTAACAGCGTCAAGTCAAAAAGCGAGGAAAACCTACCGCCGAGGCAAGGCCAAGGTCACGGGTCGATTGGATTTCCCCGGATATTGATGAACTCTATTTCATTGTATACTTAGCCTCAATAAATCAACAAAGGCCTATGGCGTATTGCCCCTTCTTCCTCCTTATCACTTTCCTTCCTTAACTTTATTTCTTCTTGAATGTTGGAGATACAAGTCTTTCAGCTCATTTTTGAACATCCTTCAAAATATAACAAATAAATAACTACGGTCTTTTTTACTTGTTTTGAGCGACAATTCATTTAGACGCCAAATGTCGAGGTTGAATATAACGTCCCCTATTTAGAACTTGGTCTTTGTGTCAGGTCTGTATCAACTTTGGTTGGATATCATGTGTTAACAATGCACCTAAAAGAGACTGACATCTGTTTTAATGGCATGGTAATACAATTTCCATGACAGTTAAGGGTTTCTTGCGGCTGGAGACTAAAGTGGAAAAGCAAAGGAAACGTGCATGATGCACAAAAGAAACCTCCCCGATCTAAAATATCTTCGAAATCAAATTATTGCGTGTTCTACTCCTGGCACAATAGACCTGTATGTCATTGGTTTCGAAAGAGAAAGTATCAAAACTTGATACGTACAGATTCAACATGTTTACTTCTAATGTTTGCTAGTCTCTGCTCTACTTGTTTCGTGTACAAATTAATGTGCAAGCTGCAAGTATTTAAAGCTGAGTTACGTGTCTTAGGTGCAAACATCCATTTGTGACAACTGGCTCACGCCAAGTGTTGATATCTGATTATGTTTCTTATATTGAGGGGAAGCTGTGAACCTGGCCCTCTGTGCAAGAGCAAAGGTAAGTATTGATCACATCGTTATTTGGCCGGGACAAGTGAAACAATTTAGGTATCTCCCATATTGACAGTTCTATCTTGAAGATGAAAATTGATAGACACACCTTTTTTTTTAAACAACTTTGTATATCCTTTTTCTTTAATAGTTGTACACATTCAGATACGTATACATACATACACATACAAACGTACACGCTGTCAATGGTCTGGCAATGCTGTATATGTACACATAACCATACGCACTCGCAGAAACACGACATACAGTCAACAGTCTCTTTAATGAATATAATTATCACTATGTTACACGGACACATATTTCCTGGACTCTGCATTGCCCGGATACACAGACACGCACACACAAACACACACAAATCAAACACACACACACACACATACACACACATACATACACGCCCTTCATAAATTAAGCATTTTAAAGATTAGGATACTTAATCCATTAAGGGAAGGGGGGAGGGGCGCAGTGGCTCTGTGGTTCAGCGTCTACTTGAGAGGGTGAAAACAACTCACGTCGGTGAGGTTGTGGATTCTGCACGACTCGCAGGTCCTCTCATCGTGGAAGGACATGAAAATCGAGAGATCTGCAATTTTTCCAAGGAGCTTATAACACATGGAGACTCTACTCACTCGTTGAGCGAGCCCGCGAGGCGCGCAAGTAACATGGTGGCGGCGGGCACCATGCAGGGGTCAAGTCTCCTTAGTTACCACAGACGCGCCCCACTGTTCCATGCGATTTAGGAGGTAAAGTCTGCG
>JBCAUA010109602.1:0-10054 GCA_038406235.1 Peronia verruculata
CCTTTTGTTTCCCCCCCCCCCCCCCCCCCCCCCGAAACTGCGAACAGACGTTCTCATGTGCAAGCCACTATGAAATTGTCTCGCTTGTACTATGTGGAGCAACTTGTTTTTTTTTTTTATTTGCCTATGTTTCCTCATTGCAATACTAGGCCGAGATACACTTCAAAATCATTTTTATTTATTTATTTAATTTCTATTTTTTCACGCTCCATTTCTATTTATTTATGCATTCATCCATTTATTTGTTTATTTATTTATTTTTCATTTATTTTGTGGCCTTTGTATTAAATCGGTTGACTGTCTTTTTATTTTTGAAAGACACTTCTACAAGATGATGTTGATGATGATGAGGAGGAGGAGGAGGAGGGTGGTTGCTCTGGGGAAGGACAAATTTGGCATTCACTTTTAACATTAAGTTGTTTATATGTGTTATCTGCTTTCTTTTTAACTTGTTTGATTAGTTGCCGGTTGGACAGTCTGTTTCTGTTTTGAAAAATGAAGGGTGGTGATGATGATGCTGTTGCTGCCGATGATGATGATGATGATAATGATGATGATGATGATGATGATATTCAACATCTAGAAGTTATTTATAGGTGTTATTTGCTTTTTTTTTTTTTAAATTCTAAATTGTTGTGCTAGTTGCCGTTTGGACAGTCTTTTTCTATTTTATAAAATGATGATGATGATGATGATGATAGTTTATGTTTATGTTTTTTTTTTTAAATTGTTTTGCTAATTGCCGGTCTGACAATTCTATTGTATTTTAATAAAATGATGATGATAGTTGTGATGGTTTGCCCCGACGAAGAGCCGAGCGGGTTCGAAATTTTGGCTAGCTATTCAAAGTTCTTCATATTGTTTTTCCAATTTTTTGATGTATTTTAACATATAATATATATTTTGTGTAAGATGCTGAAGTGATGAAAATTTGGCAGAGAATTTATCATCACAATCAAGTTGTTTATAGATTTCTATGTTATTCGTTTTTCTTGAATTGTTTTGCTAGTTGCCGGTCAGACAGTTCTATTGTATTTTTATAAAATGATGATGATGGTGATGATGATGCATTGAATTTATTATTTGCCGATAGACAGTCGTCTTATATTTAAGTACTATAAGATATTTCTTTAAATGACGATGAGGAGGAGGAAAAGAAGAAAATTGTGACAACGGACGACGACAATAATACCGATGACGATGATGAAGACGAAGACGACAGCTATGGAAACGACGTAATAATCATGTTGACGAAATGTGGTTATTAAAAATAAACCATTGGTTTTAGATGAGGATATTATGCAGCTTATGGAACAAATGCACACTATACAATGAGAGGGCGTTGATGGACTTTGCATTTCCCGCATCTTTCAGAGGTCATCAGTATGTATAATATTTCTGTCTGTTCAAAAAGACAGAGGGCGTTTCGTTATGTTTTCATAATCTATTCTAATAACACAATCTATCGATCCCCTTGCTGAATCAATATTTGAATCTCTTGCCATTGTTTTGGTCAATGGATGTTCAGCTATTGTTTAGATCCAGGTGCAGAAGTTGCTGTAGCTTACTGAAGAGGCTGATAGCTTGTCAGCACTGAAGAAGAGTGACAAACATCTCTATTTGTTTACTGTTTCTTAATACTAGATATTCACTAAAACTTTGGTAAATTTCACATGGCTCGGAGGGTCTTTTTAAAGATGTGTAGAGGAAAATGGCTTTTTTTCCACAAAAATGTAACGGAAAATGTTGAATTTAAGTTTTCTGTAATGTTGAAATTAAGGTTAAATACTTACAGTGGACATGGTCATGTTTAATTATTTACAAAGAAACTGGACTATTTCTTGGTTCGTCATACTACATACCTAACTGTTACATTGCATAATTGCTCGGGGAGTCTTTCTGAAAATATCGACCCGTTTCTCTATTCAAATGTAACAGCGGATGTCGGAATCCTGCCAGAGCAAAAAACATGGGGACACAATGGACAAAGCCCACAGGTTTGAAATAAGTAGTAACTATACTGAAAACCCGTTGGTTACTTCCTGGACCCAGATGTCTTTGTCAGTATTATCGGGAATCTAAACCAAGACAGATAGATGAAGAGGAAAGTCCTTACAGCGAATACATCAATGTCGCATGTCCATTTCGCGGCTACGGAGAGGGATTTGCCACAGACAAAATGCGTACGACAGAGTATACATTCAGCCCATGTTAACATACAAATACACACAGACATCTACAATGGGCAGAATCGCCAGAATGTGCCATAAGTTCCGTAAATTATTTTTTAACATCGGTATTTCATATACAAAAGCAAGATGTCTTGCAAAATGAATTTCAAATCTTTCATTTCTTTCTAACGTCTCCAATTCTCCCCTACCCACCCCTTCCCTTCCCTAACTCTCATCTCCCTCTCACTCGCCCTCCCCCTCCCCCTTTCTTCCTCTCCATATATCTCCTTGTCAACATCGACAGTCCACGTCTCGACCACTCCCAACGTTTTCCCTTCTTCTGCCTCTTTTCTCCCCCCCCCCCCCCCTTTTTTTTCTGTCCACCCTCCCCTTCCCCCATTCAACCTGTTATCATTGATATTAGACATTTGAGAAAAGCACTGACTGCCCAAATCAGCATGTCAGTATTCAGGGTTTTGATAAGAAATTGAATAAACAGTTGATACAATTTTGAAGAGGACGAGCTCATTCCATTGGTCTCACAGACTAGGTATACCTCACCTCGCTTCGTGAACATCACGTCTCTGCTCAGTTTTCGCTTCCATTACCTTAGTTAGACGCCACTGGGCGGTGTCATTACCAAACTCTGTTATCAGAAATTGTGTTTCACCTGCCAAGAGAATCAGATTTGTGTCTTATGATGGATTTATATATAAGGTCTTCTAAGCCCTGCTCTTTAATTTAGCTAATACTCCATACTTCCCTGTCTTAATCTGATGTTCGGTCCACAAGGATATTGGCTAGATACATCATTATCATGTAATTTCACCTGCGTTCATCAATGAAGCCACGTCTGCCAGGCAGGGTCATGTATCCTGATTTTTTTTTCCTTGCTACAGTGTTATGAGAACTGCTAAACGAAGAAAACTTGGGGTTATTTCAACGTGGAAACAATTTTATTGGCCCAGTACAGATTTAGTGGACTAATATTAAGCAAGTGAATAGTCACTTCTTGATATTATTAAAGCACTTTTCTAACTGAGAGGTTTCAGATTGGTTACCATTTCAGGTTGGTATCTAAGTGAGACAATGGAACTGAAAAACAGAGACTTGCTATTCACGAAGCGAGCAGTGTATCAGCTATCATGCATCACAATATTCTGTTCAATCTTATTCTTTTCTCCTTTCGTTCTGTACAACTATAGAACCGTTTTGAAAAACTTCGGAAGTCCATTTTAATATTCAGGTTTTTTCACCGATACTTTGACTCTTTGATTTATTTCTATTGCTTCAGCTAAACACAATTCTTATCTATAGTGCTTTCAGTTTGCGGTGATGATCTAATGCCAGCTAATATGTTTTCCACGAAGACATTTTGTTCAATTAAACCTCAAAGTGCTAGTACAGTGTATTTGGGAGTCACAGTTTCTTTGGAGACAAACTATAAACTATTCATGCTTAATTTCTTCGTGACTTTCCAAGTTTTTTTGTTTTTTTTTTCCCCACGAAGACATTTTGTTCAATTAAACCTCAAAGTGCTAGTACAATGTATTGGGGAGTCACAGTTTCTATGGAGACAAACTATAAACTATTCATGCTTAATTTCTCCGTGACTTTCCAAGTTGTTTTTTTTTTTCCCAACCCATGACAGACCCAGTTTGCTCAACATAACGAGGCATTACACGTTATGACAACTTGTATTGAGCTATGTGTATGATTGATTCAACAGTTATATCACTTCTTGTGAATTGTAAAAGCTTTTCTTGCTTCTGTACCGTTACCGATGTGGGAGGCACCACGCCTGGGATGAAACTATTAACAAAACCAAAGAAAAAAACAACAAACAACAGTATACTTTATGGGAGCTACACATTACATGGTCTCTGCTATAATTGACACGAAAATATACACTATTCCATAGATTTTCGATAACGGAGAATTTACCATTGAATTTACCGTGAATTTACCATTTATTGCCGTATAATTTACAAAAAGATGTTTTGCTGCAATTTTACGGTACACGTTTAGCAATTTTTTATTGTGCCAAATTCTCTGTGGACGTTTGACATGATAGCACAAAAAGCATTTAACAGCAAAACAATTCTTTGCTTTCAATTTTAGCATGTTTGGGAGCCAACATCTGGCCGTATTTTTACTTTTTTTTTTTTTTTTACAATTTATGAAGTCCATTTTTAACCAGCTCTATGTATAATGTGCGCATAAAAGTTTCAATTTATGACGTGTGCTGTATTTCATATAGTCCTAGGGTGATACGACATCGAATATGTTCATAACCTACATCTTGGTTGTTGTTTATCAACATAAATACGGAGTGCGCCCGTCGTCACGGAGGAGTTTTATTAGAAGCAGTTTATCATTAGATGACAGTATGACGCAGCAGCTACAATATGATTGCAAGTAAACTGTCTGATTTCTATCACTCTATCATACTATCAGATTTGCCAAGATCTTATCGTTATCACCTCCTGTCTCGCAGGACTGTTTTTTTTTTTTTTCCCGCACGCTCCCACCTACCGCCCCCCCCCCCCCACACACACATTTTAAAAAATACTGTGCCTATATCATAACGAGTCTCTATCACAAATTAATGTAATTTGAAATCACTACTACTTTTTAATCAACTGAAAAATCCAAAGGATAATATTATGAGCATTTCTTATGTTTGATTGAGTTACAGGAATTTATTTCTGGTGTTACAATCCTTTATCAAGCTACAATTTGACTTGTTCTGGTATGTTGCCTTTGACAAATACTTGAGTATGTTATGTATCTGATAAATGTCTATGCAGGTCTATGTTAGTCAGCACTGTGCCAAGTGAAGTAAACAGAGGTTTATCTGGAGAGCACATTCAATAGCCTCTTAACTCATTCTTTCATGATATCTTCTTTGCTGCTGTTGGTTGTCCTTGCTCTTGTTGAAACTACTGCTGTTCATCGTTTTTGGTCCTGCAATCACTCTTACACCGACACTTCACCACTGCTCTGGCCGGCTTCTTATCAGATGCGTTTGTTCGCTTGTGTGCTCGTATTGAGACAAAAAAAGGAGCGATAAGTAAGAGGGGAGTGGGGATAGCGAAAATGGAAAGCGAAGAGGATGGGGCTAAATTTCCATCAATATTTCGCCTGTTCTGAATTATATGTCGGATTTATACCTCTTCTTTTTCTCATTGGCTCTGGCAGTATTATTATCAGTTAGAGGGGCGTCGACGTGACTGAGGAAATCGCTACAGTACAGATCACATTAATTTCCAATTATCTGGGGGAAAGAAGAGATTTATAATTGCCATGGATCCAGTGCTCGTGATTGGAAGCAGATTATGCTTGATTTCGTTCTGAGAGGCCAAGTAAACAATATTTATACGTAATGGTGTAACTGAAGGTCATTGTTAATAATATCATTGTGACGATGGTCTAAGGCTTCCCCCGCCCAAAGACCACGGACATTTTGCATCAGAAAACGTTCCGTCCGAATCTGTCTCTTTATTTATTTCGTTGTAGAGTTTGTCAAAAAACCAAAGTACGCGTGTGGAAGTTGAAAAGTGATTTAGCGCTTTGACAGAACGAACAAGTTTTAAAGAATGATGTTCCGTCAACAGACGATTGTTTGTTTGTTTGTGTTGGGGTTTAACAGCACATCAGCACGATAACGGCTATAATGTGCCTAACACGGCGGACACACATACACAGTAATCACGGACAACGCATTTATGAATTAAAAAAGGATACTGAAAAGTGCATATAAATTTGGGTTATGAAAAAGTAAATAACAAACCTAAAAGATCGATGTAAGCAGTTTTGCTTCTCCCATCATCGTCGCATTCCTGTCAGGTATTTGTTATGACGAGATGTTACAGTTATAAAGACCAACCTGGCGTCAAAAGCACAGGGTGGCCTGCGGCTTCGTTTTGTTAAACAGGTCCTTCAGAGACCGACTCGAGAAGTTGGCTTCTCTAGCGTTTCTGAAGTCGACCCAGTCCATTAGTATGTGTGCGACTGCCAGTTGACAGTGACAGGCCACACACTGTGGAAGCATTTCTCTTCTAACCGACCAACAACGGGGGGAAACAATAGATCATGATATACGGAATTTTTTGCGTCTCTTGAGTGACGTGTGGCGCAGAAACGGCTGAAATGATATGATAGATGTCCTCTGAGTTATCTCTTTCCAAGGACAATGAAGGAAAATCGCGTTCCGTCCCGCTGCTTTCCGTGGTCTGTGGCGGGCAGTTTCAGCTTTCAAGAATTATATATGACACTGTGAACAGGTCGTGATCCTTAGTCCGTTGTTTATATCAACACCTTCAACCCGTAAAGAGATTACAACATGTATTTTCTTTGAATCATATGTGTTTACAATTTAATAACATACGAAGAACAAGCATAGCCTATGTAATATTAATATTATATTAATGGATGACAACTTATGTGATATCAGATACGGAACATTGTAACAGTCTTATATTTAACATTATTACTATTAATATCGATGTTTTTACACGAAGAGTGTTTATTCTAACCTTAGGACAGCCAGTATAAGAGACGTTTAAATCATAGCTCTTATGGGCTTTCGTACTCAGTGTTAAAGATAAATTATAAATTTCATGTGAGGTTAAAAAAAAAAAAAAGGCAAAAATCAATTCGAAAAGTGTTGAATGTGATGATGTGAACAACAGACAAAGGGGCACGATCTTCTGTAACACTCATAAACAAGCGTCTAAAAGAGTTGCCATGGAAGCGACCTGCGGCATAATATTCTCTGTTCTACTCCTCTTTTCTCCCTCATTCGCTGCTTCCTTCCTTCTTTTGTTTTGCTGCTGTTCTTCTCATCCTTCTGTCTTTTTGTTTATATCTGAAGCAGATCTACTGGTTCACTGCACTCAGGAAACGAAACGCAAAACATAGAGTTGTCTGTTGTGAAATCATTTCCCAAAGCAAATATTAGTGTCAGAAGGCTAAGCAGAAAATACTCGTGTTATACAGTACAAAAGCAAAGCAAATTTGAATGCACTCTTTGAACAGATCAGTTCGGAAATTATGGTCTGTGATAAAATATCTTAAAAAAACAAAGCTTGAACAACTGCAACTTTCATGACATTACAGAATCCACTATAGCATCCTCTGTACTATCATGCCATATGTAATAATAATTTTAGACATGAGAAACGCAGCTAGCTATTGAACAGGAATATACA
This sequence comes from Peronia verruculata, assembly GCA_038406235.1. Lineage (NCBI taxonomy): Eukaryota > Metazoa > Mollusca > Gastropoda > Systellommatophora > Onchidiidae > Peronia > Peronia verruculata. The sequence goes on from JBCAUA010109602.1 coordinate 7,385, forward strand.
TACTCTAGATCATACATCAGCGTCTGAATATATCACAGGCGGATGAAAACATTTTATAAACTATTCATGAAACCTCCGTTTCAGATCAAAGGGATACAAATATCACGTATGAAAGCAGTTCCGTTACCCGGTGATCTGTCATTGCGGTGTTGACTCTATCGCTGTGAATATCGATGCTTAATGCGGCACCCAGTGGTGTAATGTCACATCATCACACACCAGGGGTAACAAACCAGAGAAAACAAACCAATGATGCATCCGTTCCCATTGAGAGCAAACCACCCAAAATGTGTTCAAAATGCTTCGATCTGATTATTAGTATTGATCACCAACTTTCTCGCTAACCGTTTGCGGCTTAAGTCAATATTGAATCTCCAGCAGCTGCCGTTCGTTGCTGATGCTTGCCGATGTCGGTGGTGGATGCCGTCCTGCACACCCTGTGAAAATATGACACATTGACAGTAGTGACGGCCATTGATTCGGTTCCTCAATTAGATTTCTGTGTTAATGACTTCTTTTGCCCTCTAGCTTTCACCAAATATTTTCTGCCTGCAGGTTACATATAACGACTGCAGTCCTGGATCCTCGTCCATGTCTTTTTATCTGCCAGCTCAGACTGCCGTCATTGCCTGAGTGTATGTATGTAGCCTAGTGCATGTGTGTATGAAGCCAGCCCCTTAATCCTGAGATTATCCGGGCTTTGCTTGTGTGCATGTTTGGATGGGTGAATTACAAATGAGGGTTCAAACTGATGTTTTGAATCAGAAAAAAAACAACTGTCCCAGCAAAGGAGGTCAGCCTGCTCCTTCCTTTTGGCCCTCTGTCAAACAGTTATTTATAGTTCACATGGCTAAGGTGGGACCACTTGTTTTTCTCTTACCACAGGAGATAGATGCCCTGTTTCCTTTGAGCAATTTAACCGGTCGTGGAAGTCTGTTCTAATGTTATAGAAACATTAGCTGATTATATTAATAATCAAACATGAAAATCACATTACAAAGAACTTTATATAGATTAAATAGCACCAATCTACCATGTCAATATGAGGCTGTCCATTGGGATACCTCTAATCGTCTAGAAGTATATTTGTTTCATTTTGTACCACACTGTCTGTCTTCAGTTATGAAGAAGTTCATTTTGTATCTTCTTTCATGTGTTCATTTGTTGTTTTTATTTTCTTACTACCAGTACCAACTGGTGAGACAAACTTTCTTGTATGTATATATGACAGACACAGGATACTTCTACAGATATTCCAGACCTTCATTCTAGAACCTTCTATTTAATATATGTATAATTTCAAAAACGCTCGAACATCCCTTTTTTTTTTTTTTTTCTAGTTCTCAATTCGAACTCCATAAATTGGATGGCGTTCTGCAGATAATGAAGGCATACATTTTCTTTCCTAGTAAATTATTGATATCGAACCATGATCAGCGTGCTTTTTTAACGAATGACGGAAAACTGTTTAAAAAAATGATTATTCTTTCCTCCACAAAAAGCGAACTTAATTACATAAAGTTCATTATTCGCCCCGAGAGGCTGACAATGCTAACTCTCTGAAGGAAAAATGAAAGGAAAGAAATGTTTAAAGCGAGTCATAATTTCAAAATTCTAACGATTAGCTCATTAATACAATATTTATTTTTGCTGCCTCATTTAGAGTGATCTGAGCTCCAGTAATTTCGTTTCAGATTTGGTTAACACAAAAAATACTGCAACAACGTAGTCTTTGAAAAAAATAATACTAATAAACTTTATAAATAACCACAAAGTTATCATTATAAAGAAAAAGAGCTTGAAGTTATCAGACTGAAAAGAATACCTGATTACAGCAGTAGAACAGGAGAATTCTGTTTCTTTCCCTTTCTACGATAAGGTCGCTGACCTATGGTAATCATCTGGGGATACCACATCACGTGTCGGCGTGCTTTATCGCCTTGACGGCTCCGGATATCAAAACACATTTACTGCTAATGTGGAGCTTAATGTACTTAAAGTACTAGGCCGTCAAAAGTATTCGCTTTACAGTGTAGAAAATCATTTGGACCAGCACCATTTCTTCTGAGAATGATAAAACGGTTTTAGTGTATCGGATCTCTAGGAGAAATTATTATTTTTTTTTATGGTTTTTTTTTTTTTGTGATACATCTATGCGGATTTTCAAAACGTCCGAGAGGATATAAAAATTCTAATCATGAATTTCCCCCCGATGGGCTTCTAAGCCTATAAAAAAGGAAATGTTATCTTGGACATCCTTCGTGGATTATGTCGGAATTTGAAAAAAAATAGTGTCCCTTAATGATAACACATTACTGCGCACCACTATTTATCTTTCCTTGAAGAATCTGTAGACAAAATAAATCAAGTCTGGCTCTATTGAAAAAAGCTGGAATAGAAAATATAAATTCAGTTGCCGTTGTAAAAGTCATTTGATATCGCAGTTTCTTTCTGTGTTTGTAATGTCATTTCTATATTCAATTCAGCAACAACAACAAAAATAGAAAGATAAAGGGAAGGACGGTAAAGAAAGAGAAAGAAAAAGAAGCAAAGAAAGGAACACAGACAGACAGACAAAATCAAAGGAGTGAATGAAAGAAAGAAAGAAAGAAAGAGAGAAAGAAAGAAAGAAAGAAAGAAAGAAAGAAAAAGAAAGAAAGAAAGAAAGAA
>JBCAUA010109613.1:0-23494 GCA_038406235.1 Peronia verruculata
TGTATTCTTTGAATTTGAAATTTTGCCAAAATTGGCCCTGAAAAGGAAATGTTGTAGAGCTCTGAGTGTTTTCCGCCATATAATTTAGAAATAAAAGTCCTGGTTCCTTGTGATTCCTTAATATCAGAGTTCTACTGTATCAGAGGTGTATAAGAGGACTATGCCAACAAAACTACAAATAACTAAATAACTTACCAAGCTGCTCCAACCACAGACAATGAAATGGCAAAACCCACACCAATCAGTGCCCACATGTATGGTGAAGTTGCTAGCAGAAACCTGGAAATTTAAATGAAAAGAATATCTCATGATCACTATCATTCCTTCCATGATCATATTTCACTCTTACCTTCCTTCTAAGTCCCGAGTAACACAATTTCTATGGTTCCAACGCAGATTTAAGCTAAATATCCAACTTGTGTTCACCATTTTGCCTTATCTTTGAGTGCAATGCCTAGAAGCTAAATACACTGTGGAGTAACTAGCCGACAACAACAGGAAGTAATTTGTGACCCACTGCTGATACAGCCAACAAAGGTCACAGATATTTTGATAATAAAAAAAGAAAAGAAAAAAGAAAAATTATCGAAGTCTCAACAAAAGACTTCATCATATATTTTCACTGATGAACAGTGTTTCAGATAAAACTGACCTTTTGTGTAAAAAAAATTATTTGATCATTATGAAAGCATGAAGCTATTTTAATGTGTTTTATGAGTGATGCGTGGAAGATTTTTGTTCCCAATAAAAAATTTAACTGCTTTCAAACTATAGATGTCATACTGTGAATCAAATTAAAAAGACAAAAAAACACAAAGCAATGAAGAAAATAAGAGAGGCTGAACAATAACGTTTCATAACCCTAAAAGTGTTACGAGTAAACTGCTGGAATGCCACTATGATATTTGCTTAATTAAAAAAAAATGATTGTTCAGAGTTGAATGATAACTAAGTATTTAAAATCTTGTCACTGAATCATATTTTGTTTGAAAAAACATGCCATATGTTATGCAAAGTATTGTAAGGGATTGTTGATCAAATCAGCCCATCGCCACTTTTAGGGTTAAGATTGAAAAACAACACTAGATTTGAAATAGAAAAAAAAAATGAAGAAAAAACAGTTGCGATTTACCATCCCACATCAAATCTTGATCCTCGTCCAGTAAGCAGATAATCCAAAGCTGAAAATACATTAAAATATTTGCTGTCATTTCGTCACTACCTGGAACATTGTGATGACAAGTATTGAGTAATAAAAATAAGACAAGTTTTGGTCAAACCAGATGAAAAAAATAAAAAAAGAGAGAGACTCAAGCATGCATTGACAGCAACTTACTTCACCATAAAAACAAAAAAGAAAATCTAAAAAGTAATCAGTAAAATTGCCAACAGCTTCCATTATAACACCAATTTATCATTATTAATAATATTAATCAGGCAGGCCAATGATGAATCAATAGAACTTTATAAGTGCTTGCATCCTTGGAGAGTGTAGTGTTATAGAGCAAAGAATGTAAGACTTTTCCAAGCCAATGCATGCCAGAAGTCATCACTACCAGTGAGTAACACCGGAAAGCTGACTGCATTTTGCACAGGTTCCACTGAAATTGAAGTACAGAGGGGGGGCTACAGGAAAAGAATATTATTGATCAGGAGACTGACTACTGAGGAGTAGGTTTGTGGAGAATTGGTTCGATTGATCAAGCAGCGGTACCAATATTAGCCTCATTGATTGTTAAAAGACACAGACAGTCTAGATTTTCTAGATCTAAATCTAGCCTCTGTTAGAATCGATTTGATCTGAACCTAGATCTGAGTCTAGATCTACTTGAAGTCTCGTCTAAATCTAGATCTAGATCTGGTCTACAGTCTACAGTACGGTCATTGGCAGGGGGAAGTCAACTGCTCAGTGAACAAGATCTTTCGTTGGATATATATAGAGTCTACTATTATGTGACAAGGAGGTATCACTGAAGTTCTCTTGCTCCAATTAATAGGGACAGAATCTCGATACAGATGATAGAATCTTAGTTTACATCCATTTTTTAGAGTCTGGATTTCGTAATAGGCCTATCTAGATCTAGATCTAGATCTAGAGTCTAGATCTAATTCTTAGCTGTAACGTTGACTAAACTAATCAACATAACACATCGAGATTGAGAAGATAGGCTACTTACCTACTAACCATAATATGAACAAACCAAAATAGATTAATACATAGTAAACAGTTCCAAGAGGTGTTCCATAACGTTTTGTAGGTTCTGTTGGAACCGGCAGAACACCGGGAGGAGCTCTATTTGCCTGCATCTTAGAACTTTGTTTTCACTCAGGTCCTCCTCATATGACCCACTACCGTTCGTTCTCGTGATCGAAGAAACACAGGCTTCCGAAAATAACCGCATACTTCCGGCTTCTGCTGACAATGAAGAGTTTCACAGATGGCTATTGATATGTGTATCGTTCGTGTTTAGTACATGTATCTCATCAACTGGATTAAGGAAAGAATATTGAATTTGTTCTATCTTCTCTGTAACTATGCATGGAAAAAGGAAAGGATGGAGGAAAGGGCAGCAGGGAAGAGGTGTTGATCCCTAGACCACAACAAACCCTCTTAGACTTAGAGGCGTATGAGCATACTTGGACGCGTGAAAGCTCAGATCATCCACAAAATGTGTATTATACATCGAGGAATCCTAAGTTGACAATCTAAAAAGTAAGCCGATAAGTCCTTATTGCAGGCAAAACTCTAATTTTCAATCAATAGTTTTCCTCCTACCTTCTATCTGAAAAGAAAAAAAAAATGTGCTGAATATCAAAATCCTAGAAAAAAAATGAGCAGAAAGTTATAAAGAATATTGCTAATTATTGCTCTATATATACACATGTATGTACTAATCTGATCATATGAATTATGGAAGTTTATTGAGCAAGATATATTAACATACCTACGGCAGTGCATCATTTCAGGTCTTAAGAATGTAAAAAAGCTGTGAAGCAGAGAAGAAAGAGCATGCAGTTCGTTTTATATTTCAGAAAATGTTTTGTAATATTAATAACTAATACAGTCTCAGTGCTTGTCTATTTCTTGCTCTCCCTTTCCAACAACATCATTCATTCTTTAAAAAATCTGAAGTTTGTATAGTTCAGATCTATAGCTCTATATTTCTCGGTATTCATGTAATACAGAGATAATGACCAGGCCCATCACCAAGGATTCATTTTTGTGTTCATTTATTTTGTTTGCATTTGTGTGTGCCGGGCTTGAATGAACATGGGGTGGAAAGGTGGTAATTTCAGACTTTTAATTTCCTCTGATTCAACCATTGGTCCAACATGGTACATGTATTTCAGATGGGCCTAAAATATAAAAACAAAACAAAAAATCATCATTGCCCAGTATTGTAATACTGTATTTCGTTATAAAACAAGGCAGGTGTGCAGGCATTGACCACCTTGTGACCTGAAATTTATGATCCATATTGTGCTGGCTCCATGAAAACAAACTACATGTGTACAACTAATGATTCTTCCCATGCACCAAAGACATTGACATCTGAGTAAATTGTTTTGGTCTGTTTCAGATTGGGTTTCAGCAATGAGGCAGAGTAGCGGTCAAATTACATGTAGTTCATAGACAGCCCAATACAATGAGGCCTGGTTCAGAACAAACTACTTTAGAGGATGTGAGCAAAGAAAATCTTGCAAAAACAAAAAAAAAAAGATAATACATGTAGATATAAGTATGTATCCATTCATTAAATCTTAGATATTACAAATTTCAAGGGACCAATCTAGTCAAGAACTTGCTTATTATACTTTGTGTTATTAGTTCTTTCCAAAGGATGTTCAATGTAATAGCAAGAAAAACTTTAGCTTGAACTGTCTAAGGCCAAAATTGTCTTTTTCAGATCACATTAGATATCACAATGAAATCTGTGTGCTGATAGTAGTTTCTCCTGACACTGTTAGGTTAATTTAAGGTTTGTCAACTTTATGATACTGGTTGTCATAGTAAATGCTTCCGTGATAGCACTCTTGCCTCTAGGCCTACATAGCACAAAATTCTGTGGCACCCAATCCATCTACTAGCCAATTACTGTGATGGATTTATTCTTCCTACATCAGCATACAAAACCTTAAAAAATCTGGTGCCAAGAAGACAAAGCAAGAAAAATGTATAACTAGATGAAAATATGGTGACACAAACACTGATAACAAGATGCACCCTGTTTATTAAATATCCCAGGAAGAGCCGATTCTAAAACATGTATAAGTAACGAAGTAAAGCATTATCAAAGTAAAAACAATGTCAAAACGAGATATAAAAACTACAATATGAAACAGCTAAACATGGAAAGTTACATCTTTCATCAAACTGGAGTTCAATTCTGCATGGAATGATTTTGCTGCTGAGACAGACCAATAGAAATAATTATGAAGTCCATTTATAATATATCCACAACAAAAATAAAGGACAGCCACTGGTCTAATAATTAAAATATGTAAAGCATTTTTCATATGCATAAATTACAGACCATTTTTCAATCAGTATCACGAAAAAATACGTGAATAAGGAAGATTTGGTAAAGATAATTTAAAGAAGGCTTTTGACAACTTTTCCAAAAACTGCCATCTAAACAATAACACAGCTGTGTAACTTACACAACTTTAAAAATTGCAAGTGTTACACTGATTAATTTCAGGCAAAAATCTTAGACAAACAAAACAAGATAAAACCAAACCTTTGTTGTGATGGTGAACTTGACAAATTCTAAACAGCAGCTCTAATACATGTATTTCCCTTCTATGCCATATAATACTGAATGCATCTATTTCAGTTTCCGCACTATTATATATTTTTTATATAGTGCTGAGAATATTTCCTTTGCAATGTTCCTTGGCTAAGATATAGTAATGTCTGGTGGCTGGGCCAAAGGATAGTAAAGGTTCTTGTCCATGCACTAAGTTCCAGATTCTTACTGAGAGTGAAACGAGAAAAATCAGTGCCGCTGACACTTGTAGAATGTATACGAGAAATGCACTGTAGGATTGGCATAAACAAACAAAATAAAAAAAGATTCCCAATGTAAAAACTAAGGCACCTGCAACTTGTAAAATAATCCCACAATCAAACCAACTTAATAGTTAATACGTATATATGTATGATGCACATAATCATTTTCCACCAACTTCAATATATGATATTGTAACTGTATCATTAACAAGTCAATCAACGTATTCATTTAATCTAAGGCAATAAATGAACGAACATAAAAACAAATATATATATATAAAACAGATAAAAATCACTTTGAAGGAAAACCAAGTTATGGCCAATTTAAAGAGCTTGTTCAAGAATACGAAATTTAGAAGGATCCATGTAAATCCATTTCACTCAATATCAATATGACATGAGGGTATCACAGAGATAAAAATAACACACAAGACATCAAGATGTTATATCCTATCTCTCAGCATGGAATGTATCACTGGATGGATTCATAACTTTTTATAAAAAGAACAGAAATAAAAAAAAAAAGGAAAAGAAAAGAAAGAAAACAAGAGATTCAATGAAATCACTACTGTCATAGTTTTTGCTTTCTCCTTAAGGCCTTATCGTTGTATAAACTATTAACATTTTGATGACATTTTGTGGATATGGCAAACAATGTATTTTGATAAAAAATATTTAAATATGTCATGGCAAATGTGAACATGAATATTAGAGTTAACTGATTATTATCTTCAAATAACAAACCCTGATTTTTTTTTCTACTCTAGTTATTTTACTACATTTGATATAAAGCTCCTTTACTTTGCTTGTTTGATTTTTTTTTTTTTTTTCTAAAATGAACTTTCATAATATGTAATCAGAATACTTGCTTTTATCCAATAGCCACAAGTTCCTGTTTCTCTGACTACAATATGGCATGTGGATATTTGAAGATATGTTTTTCAACATTGAAGTTTATGAAAAAGCTAAAAACATAAAAATTTTCTGAAAACAGTTTTTAAAAAGTATACTTTTTCCATCCAACGGCACCAAAATCAATTGTCATCAATAACATAGGCAACCTGAAAAAATTTGTACCTGTTAATGCCTACCACATGGAAAAAGATACAAAAGATTCTGTTCAACTGAACTGAATGAGATATTCATTCATATATCATTGAAGTGTGGGAATTAATCAAAATGCCCAGCAGATCTTTAACAGTAATTTGCCTAATACTGGGTCACTGACAACTGAGATATATCAGGAAACAAACCTGCAGATAAGTGTACAGGGCCCATTTTGTTATTTCTTCACAGAAAATAAACTAAAAGAAAGCTTATTACGCTGCCTTCTATGAGACACCCATCCCTTCTAAAATATTTCATGCTGTGGTAACAAATATAAAATGTTTTCCTCACCCAAGAATTTCCTTGATCAACAACAACAACAACAAAGAAAAAAAAAAAAAACAGAAATCAGCTCCACACTGCATTAACAAAATAGATAATTTGTTGCTGTTGATCTCTGAGGAAATGATATAATGAAATCATCAGTGCCATTCGCTATCCGCACATAGACTAAAACTGATCAAACCTGTTTTATCATGGTCTGTATAAGTCTTTCAACCCCACGGAAAGCAGTTATCTCAATATCTATCATGGGCTATACAAGAATAGCTCCATCACTAAGCCCTCTTTAAATTTCGAACTATACTGAATGATAAAATGCACATATGTGCCAGTGTTCTAAACATTTATGGGCGAAAGTGTGTGTATACGAGAATAGCGGAGAATAAATTGGGCGCTATATGTGACAGGATACTTTCACATGGACTAGCCATAAATAATAAGTACTCTTCCTAACATATCACAAACCACACAAACATGCACCCACATGATGATTTTTATCATCGTACTGTGACAACTGAACCTGTCAAAAAAAATTTCCCTCTAGCTTGAAAACCACTCATATGTTCCATTTGCGGACAGTGAACAGCAGTGATGATAAATTGAATTATTAATAAAAATTACATGAATATACTGTGGAAAACAAACAAACAAAAACATGTCTGCTGCAAAAAATATCATTGAACTATTGGATATCATTCATATTCAAACACATATTATAATCTCTTAGAAATAATCTGTATATATGTATGCCACTTCTGGGTAGTCATTCAAGGAAAATCTGGTGAAAGAAACAATGGGACAGAGATTCCTTAATAATATTTTGGTCAGATTTGCTTAACAGGAATGAGTATATTTGATTTGTAAATTGATTACTGGGTATACTGCTATTTCAATCAAGTATTAACTTATATGTAGCAAAAACACTTCACATATATAGAAACTGTATCTTGTTTCATGAATAAAGAACAACAGTATCTGACATGTCATGGACAATGAATCTGATCAAGAGCAAGATAATTAACTGTAAAAGGAATGCATTTATTATCTAATCTTTCACTTGACTCTAGGAAAGCTTTAATTTCTTTCTTTCACAAATCAGAAATTCACTACTGCATATGACAATGACAATGAACGAAGTGTTTGAACTACTACCATCGTGACTATATCCTCCAGTGGCATTGGCACACAACCATATGCAGTAATAAACAATAAGTTAACCTAAGACAAAGTCGAATATCATTCTCACCCAAAGAGATTTGCTTGCTTCTTCTTTCAAAAAAAATGTTTCAATAATGTCCAATTTCTTGACAAATCATGACATAAAAAACATATTTCAGAATAAACAATAGCATGTATGTAAGACTAGGCTGGTAAAGCGTAAGACTGAGGAGACAAAAATATGCTGCAAATGTTGATGCATAAAGTAATGGAAAATCGACAAATCTCAAACTGATTTCTTTTCAAGGAACCAAGCACGGGTGAAGATATTCATAAATGCTTCATCAGAGAAGTGCACGTTTAATGCAAAATGTCAGACTGTGACAGATTTTGTATTTCAGACCTGAGACTGTTAAATGAAAGTTCATTGCATGGATGTCTGCATGAGATAAAAGCCAATATCTCCCTCTGTTAAATTAATGGCTACCAAAAATTGTTCTCCCTGTTTATTTCTCTAGAAAATGATGTTTGCAGCATCCTAACACTGTCATTCATAAAGATTGAATACTGAAATATAAAAATAAAAGATTTCTTCTTTTTCTTGTGTACCATGCGGTAATCAAAGAAACTATTTGTAAATGAGAGGATGATAATCCTCACTGTAAAAAAAAAAAAAAAAAATCTTGCTGGCTCTTACAAACATAAATCCTGACAAATGAGACATTTAACTGACTTGTACTATATTTAATCATGCAACTAATTTTTCACTGAAAACTGTCAAATAGCCATACTGAAATAAAAAAAAAAAAAAAACAGAAACCCGTAAATAGATACACAAAGAAGTGATATGAAATGTAAAAAAGTTTCACAGTATTCAGTTCCCATACACGACTCCATTTTTCATGTTCCAAGTACAGATGGATACTCGGTATATCTCTAGACTGAATAAAAATGATGTGAGATTTTTTTGTAGTATGGTCAAAAATATGCATAAAATTATTTTCAAAATAAAAAAGTATTGAGCTTCAATAAAATCAGTAATGATAGAAATTCCCATTAAAATTTCCATTAACAAATAACAACCATCAAGCTGTGTATAGTAAACTATATGAATTCATCACAACAAATCCCAGTGGAATGTAGCATAGCAGATGTAAAAAAAAAACATAGCTGGATCAAAATGGAATTGATCTCATTTGTAATTTGTGTTACAAAAATAAATCAACAATTTTGAAAAGAACAACAGCAACGAATTTCAACATTTCAGATCTGGAAGAGGACATTGCAGCCAATGCAATCTCCATCCTTTTCACAATGATATCAGATTAAAACATAACAACATACAATAATTTATGCCAAAACTTTTTTTTTTGAAATGCTTGCATCAGATCAACCAGTTTATAACATATACACTGGTTTAAGGCTTACATGAAAATAACTGGAAATAAAAATCACATTAAAATGTTTGTATCAAAAACAAGGGAAAATTGATGTAGATATTTTTAAAATGAAGTACCCAATTAATCAGAAAAATGGCATTTCAGAGATCACTTCCATCCCGAATTGCAAGTGGCAACTTCTTTATATGATTCTATTTCAAGAATTACTTGATTACATTTCATAATTATTTGCCTCTTAAGTTTTGACCCATTTTGATCTAATATCAGCTGAAATGGAGAAGGAAAGTTGAGGGCATCTAAATTCTTCAAAACTAGTTGAATGAACCCATTTTAGTAACTAGAAGAGGTGTGCATCAACTTATGATGCATATACAATTAATTGAAACACTACTGTATGTCCCTTTAAGCTCAAACTCAAAAAATGTACATGTATAATAAGGAATGTGCCTACATTTATATCAAATCTGAGATGTGTAAAAAGTTGTCTTTGTCATAGATCCAGTTTTCATGGAGGTATCTACTGTAAGTGAATTATTCAGGAAAGCCCTCTTTATAAATAATTCAAGGAACGTTATTGTTTCTATACAATAGCACAATCTGAAAACACAACCTTTACAATTCTCTCTCTCTTTCAAACCTGAGATCATGGATCCATTCAGTTGATTTTGAACCATAGGGGACACAAAGTTGTTTAATATTTCACATTTACAGAGAAAGGAGAAAATTTTGCTAAAATGCACACAGATATTAGCGACACTCACTTATCTATGGGGACAACTACACCAAAATAACATGTAACTATCACCTCTTGCCTTGTGGCACACTGAAAACTCGACAATGTGACCATTAAATGTGCATGTCAGAGGTCTTGGTTGTTAATGTGGTTTGAGTCCATTCTTTTGTGTGAAGCCATTTGGATTTTTGGTCTGCCAATTCCATAGATCTCGGCCTGGAAAATTGAGATCAGGCAACAAAATCGTTCAGCGCAATGGATGAAACTGGGAATTACAACATGAACCTCACAAATATAATCCAACAATTATCAAACATTAGTAACATTTCTATTGTTTTTATATTTGTGGTTATCAGTGAAAGTTATCACCCTAAATTAAATGCATATATTCTGGTAGTAAATATGAAAACCTTATGGAACAAAACAAAATAAGCTTTTGTATTAAAAGACAGGCAATAATAACCATTGTAATATTGCAAAGCAAGCAATAATACCCTGATCATTTTCCTTGCACACAGGAAAAAGACTGAAGACTACTAGATTACTGTTAGCATCTAGCAGGAACACAGTACACCAGTATGATTCTAAACTCATCACTCCCAATGCATATTTCCTACACAAGTATTCCAGCTGACAAAAAGGAACGTCTGTTACTTCTTTACTTGTAGCAAATACTGAAACTAGCCATGAATAATATGGTGCTATTATAATCATGAGGATCCACCATTTTTGACAAGAGGAAACAAAGTGTAAACAATCAGATACATGAACATCTTCATGGTTTTAAATTAAGACACACTCAATGTCTATCCTAATGCACTGTTCCACCACCCCACTTCCTACTTCCTTCCTTAAAACCACAATAAGGTGGAAAAAAACCCCCCACAGATTTCTCATCCAAAAAGCAGGACACAGACTATCCTTCAGCGTGACTTACACATATCATCCAGAGTGAACTGTGCCTTCCAGCCCAGCTCAGCCTCTGCCTTGCTTGGATCAGCACACATGGCTGCTACGTCCCCACCTCTGCGAGCCACAACCTTGTAATTGATCTGGTTACAAAGGTAAGAACACTGACATTAGATTTCAAACAAATACAGTAATGCTCTCATACTAAAATTCCGAGAGCTCAAACCTGTATCTTGATTGTATGGCCTGAGTCCATATTGTCTACCAAAGGTTTTCTTTTGAACAATGGAATAAAGTTTTGAGCAAACCTTTTCTCTTTGGGACCGTTATTTTGATCAGAAAATTGAAAGCAAGAAGAAATATATATCTAACACTTATCTTAACAAAAGTGATGGACATCCAGTTTGTGAAAAAGCCACACATCAATACAGAAGACCAATATAAATACAAACAGATAAGTGCAAATAAGAAATAACAGAGCTGTAGATCCGTTAAACTCATGGCCAGTATGCTGGAAACAGGAAACATAATAACACACCCTTTTAAGAGATTTATGGTGATACAATAAAAAATTATTTTTTTTTAAAAGAGACAATGGAGGTGAAATATGTGGTACTATAGTGGTCCTACTACTTAAATGACAAATGCAACCGACACTTTATAGCCAAGGGAGAATACCTCACCTTTTTCCCACAAGCTTTCTCAAATGCCTTGACAACATCAAACACTGAGGAACCTTTGCCTGTGCCTAAATTGTAAACCTGTTTTGAGAAATGATATAGAATCTCTTACAAAACTTATTATCTGAACATGACAATGACACTACTTTGTTGGATACGTCCTCACTATCTGGTTATCAATTCTCAAAAACATGCAAGTTCAAACCTGGTGGTATGACATTCCTATATTGTTTATTTATTTCCTCGCAGTCTAAAAGAGATAAGATTCAGTACTGCAACAGGGAAAAGTTGTAGTCTTGAAAATACATATCCATGCTCTTGAGGAAAATTTACACACGTACATGAAGTATGTAAAGATGATTCCTAAAATACTATGTTTGCTATGTATGGTCAGATAGGTTTGTCAGCAGACCTTCACCCTTAAACATATATAATGTAGCCTATTCCACAAGAAGTCACAGCCTTCACTAAAAAAGATGTATGCACATTTCAGAAAAAAAAACAAAAACATGTTTGCTTAGAAACATTGCATTACAGCACAAGGTGTTATTGGAGTATGGTAAAATTACAGTACAAAGTGTTATCGAAATATCATAAAACTTCAAAAGGGGTTTATATTTATAGAGCTATTTTATTTATACAAGTTTTTATTTTCCTCAGATGTTTATACATTTGATAGCTGACTCTTAGTAAGCTACTACGTAAATGAATCACAAGGCATTAGAAAGCTACCTAATGACTAAATGTATGCAAAGACAGAAAAAAAAATCAGGAAAACAAAAAGCAAAAAAAAAAAAAACAAAACAAAATCAGGTATCTGCAAGTACAAATTATTCTTCACAGAACAGATTTAATTTCTGTTATCAGCAAGAGTCTAAGACTGTTTTACCTCTTCTTTTTTACAATTCAATTAATGAAGAAAGAAAGAAAGAAAGAAAGAGGAAGAAAGAGAGAAAGAAAGAAAGAAAGAAAGAAAGAAAGAAAGAAAGAAAGAAAGAAAGAAAGAAAGAAAGAAAGAAAGAAAAAAAGAAAGAAAGAAAGCATATTGTGACTTAATATGTGAGATACAAAGTTTGAGAGAGCAAATCAAGATATATATGATCTATAGGAAGGAAAATTTGAGACTTACCATAAAGCCAGTGGAAGTCTTGACTTTGGTCATGGCTGCAATGTGTCCCTTGGCCAAGTCAGTGATGTGGATGTAGTCTCTCACACCTGCACATAATCAAAGGTAAAGTCTTTTTTTATATGAATCCTTTCCCTTTCTGTGCAGCAGAATACTGCAAGGCAACTATTCCTGGACTGTTTTCTCTACTGATAAGATAAATTAATAAATAATAATAAAAAAAAAAACTAAACTGTTAACTCTTCTAATTTAATCATCTTAAATAAAAAAAAAAAAATAGTGTGAAACAGAAAATAAATAACCCAAATTAGAGGAAAGTACCCTTAGCCCATTATTTATCTCAGTATGTTGTAAATTTTCCAGAGTGATCTCTACCTTTAGACACAAAATTAGCTTCACACTCTGCAGAATTCATTTACATAATACCCCTTCTGAACAGAACAAGCCCTAAGCAATTTACAATCTATTATCACCCAAACTCAATGGAGACATTCTGATATGTTATCAGCTTCCTGAGAAGCATACAAGGCAGCTACCAATTAAGAACTCAAATCCTTCTTAATCTAACGACTCCATTCATTTTCTATAGTCAGGCATCTATTTTCATCTTGGGCATGTGTGTAAACTATCTTTCCCAAGAACAAAATGTGCCCCCTTTTATTGATCCCAGATCTAAAGCCCAACCAATAAGCTGCAGAATGGCTTATTTGATATTTTACAGCAGAGCCCTGAGACACAAGGACAATTTGTTTTAAACTAGAAAATTGATAAATTTCATTCATTTCAAACAAAAAATATTTGTTGGTACGTCTAGTGCAAAATAAATTCAACTAAATCTGATTTGTGTCCCACAACTATTCACTTGAAAACATTTTTTCAAAAACCTCTCAAACATTTTAATTCAAATCAAAAGAGATGTCTTAGCCCACACTGGACAGGTCTTAAATCATGTGTGTACGGTTAACTCACCTGTTCCATCATGTGTATCGTAATCATCTCCATAGACAGCCAACTCAGCACGTTTGCCGATGGCGACTTGAGATACAAAGGGAGTCAAGTTGTTTGGAATGCCTTGAGGATCCTCACCAATCATGCCTGAGTTATGAGCACCCACTGGATTGAAATAGCGCAGAACTACCACACCCCATTCCTGGCAAAAATATTTTGCAAAGAGAAATTGAGATATAAAAATTATCACATTCAAAAGTACAAGGAGTTCAACCCGAAAGGTTTTTGAAACTTTTTTCAGCATGAGCGGATTCTGTGACTATGCAAATTCCATTGCAATGAAGTTGCAAAGAAGCATTTTCAGTTTCAGTTTCAAGCAAAAAAGTTAATCACATATGAATATGGGAAAAAGAAGATGGCAAAAACATACTTTGTTGTATTAAGCTCAATTTTTTGTTGTTTTTTTTGTTTTATCAGAAACATTTGTTTACCTACTAAAATAACACACTAGTTGCATATTTTTTGTTTTTTCATTTTTTTTTAAAAGACAGACACTTTAATTATTAGAATGGCTGATTATATTATCTATCCAAACAAATTTTGAAAAATCATACCGGCTTGATTCTGCATATGTCAAAGAGAATTTCCTCCACAAATTGTTTGGACTTCGCATAGGGACTGGTGCAATTCCCAACAGGATGTTTCTCATCCATAGGCAGATAGACAGGATCACCATAGACAGTAGCCGAACTAGAGAATATGATGCGGGTCACTCCACTTTCACACATGGCCTAAAGAGGAAAACAAAAAGAAAAAAAAATTAAAAACTAAGATAACTGATGTTACAGTTGTCATAGTCAGAGGAGAAAGGTCAAATTTGAATTTAACAAAAAAAAGTCTATCTAGTTCATTCAAACATCACAGGGAAATTATCTTTTTTCAAGCTAAAATAAAAGCAATAAACACTGAGGACTATTTGCCTGTGCTTAAACTGTAACCCTGTATTCAGCAGGAATGTAGGATCTTGGATGCTTTGAAGAACGATTCACCTCTACAAGATTCAAGCTTCCCATCACATTGCATCTGTAGTAACGTATGGGTTGTTCCACTGACTCGCCAACAGCTTTCAAAGCTGCAAAATGGATGACCACTGAAATATCCTTATGCTGGAGATGGATAAATAGACATGGATTCTGTCAAATACAGTGACAATAATAGAAAATTTGAAAATATTGTCCTTAAATAAGCACTTCATTTTCACAGCTTAGCTATTGTGATACTTATACTCCTTCAACCAAAAGCCTTCAAGTGAAGTTTAAAATCTGTCATAGACATCATATACCAATATTGCAAATATCCATTTTGTTCCTTGAACAAGATCACAGATTTGCATGGCAGAATATACCTGTTAAACAGAAAACAATAATCATCATTTTCTGGGCAGTCAATAAATCTAACACAAAAATCACTTTTTAAAAAAAATTCCATTTGTTCTCTGGTTAGCATTGTCTTGTTTACTAAAGTATTGCTAACTGAACTTACTTTGCTAAAGACATTTAAAATGTCCTGTTTGTTCACAAGGTCGATGTCATAGCATGGGACAGTTTTTCCAGTCAAAGCTTCAATGCGCTTAATACTCTCTGTAGGATCAAGAATGAAAATCAATGATTCAAAAGTTACTTGCATAACAGTGGTCTTTCCAAATAGCAGGTATGAAACAAAGTCTATAAGAATCTAAAGTTCTAGTATTCATCATAATATAACAGCTTATCTCATTTCCATAGAAACGCTAAAATAATATGGAAGGAGTTTACATGAAGCTACTTTAACTTGTATTGTAAAGAAAAATAACGAAAAAATGACCAACATTTCTACAATATCAAGCAATTTTCCTCTCATTGGAGATATCTGTAATGAGTAATGTTAAATTTGCAATTAAATACATTATCACAAAGATGAGATATCAAATTTTTAAAAATTTAAGATGACAGAACTTACCTGCACTCCCATTGGAGAAGTTATCAACTACTACCACATCGTAACCATCCTCCAGGAGAGTAATGACTGTATGACTGCCTACATAGCCTGCTCCTCCAGTCACTAATATGGTTTCTTTCTCAACAGCAGCCATAGTTATGTTTGAGATCACAATGCTGAGACCAAAGACAAAAATACAGAGAATGCCTAAATAAAGTGTGACTTTTGTTGGTTTTCTTTTTAACAACACAAAACATTAGAAAGAACAGACTATATTATATACATGAAATTTTGGGTTGAAGAAATCAGTCCAGTACTTCATTTCTGTTATTTCTTTACAAGAAATCACCTGAATTACATCCACCATTCAAAAACATTTTCTGTGTATGTGAAACAATTTGTCAGTGGTCAGAACACTGGATCAAAGGGGAAAAGAGAGTGGCTGGTGGTAAGATTATGTCCTCCTGCTCATAAGAGACCATTTTCTCATATGTTGTTGGATGTGAAGTGGTTAACATACCTAGAAAGTTATCCCATCCTTTCCCTTATTACCATTTATAAAATTAAAAATATTTCATTTCTATTGATAAAAATAACCAAAATTAGGGCACTCTTTCCATATTATAGTTCCCGGTTATCTCAATGGAAGTAAATCCAGTGGCAGATCAGGCATACATGACGAGTCCACCGCTACCTACAGTTCTTATTACTGGAAGACATATATCCATGTGAAGAAAATCTCGTGGATCTATATCCACATAGTTACTTAACATGCCAGGCTTCCAGGCAATCCCCTTTGAACGGGCATTCTAAAAGTCATGTCTTTGAGTGTATGAGCCAGTACATATTTTTCTCAAATTGGAATCATGCCTCTAGATATTTGGTATACTATAATCAATATGTGCCATTTTCCACTTGTGGGAAAGAACTTCCACTATAGAGATAACATGGCTCTGGTCTCATTCCTTGGTCCCAGTCTATTTCTGGAATGGAAGTCACAACCTCGAAGTGGAAAATGGCACATGGTTGATTTCTGCCTTCCAAGTTCGAGTTATTAAAGGGACATGATTATCATTCCTAATGAATTAGAACTATAAGAATGTACCTTAGCCCTCTTAATCTTAATCCTACAATCAAACGCTGATGTATTGTTTTGTATACGTTAGGGTTAAGGCTGGGGTATCAATAGTCTTAAATTAGCAATCATAATCCTATAGTTCCTCATGCCTCATATAGCTAGAGGTTAGTAATCAATAAGTGTTATTCCTACTTTCAAATTGTCACTTCTGTTTAGAAATAGGCCAGGACCACAGAACGAGATTAGTTCCAGAACAAGTGCCGAAATTATGAGGCCTGGTATCCTTGTCCTATCACAGTACAAAGTGGGTCAAAGTCAAAGCTTATTTGAAAAAAAAAAAAAATGAACATTGAGATATTCTGAACATTTTGGAAGTCCATTACATTAGGCCTATTTGTAATATATATGTATATAAGATCTATATATATAGATCTAGATCTATATTTAAGCTGAGAAATCCTAATCAGATCCAGTAGGTGTAATAGTGTAAAAATTTGATCTAAAGACAGACTGTTTAAGTCTTAACTATCTAGAGACTAGACTGTTTTAAAGTAGGCCCTAGCTATCACCACGATGATTTTTGGATTGAACGTGGGAGGATTTCTTTATATGTCATACAGTATACACAGTAAACTCGACTCAGATGTTGATGTAGGTCTAGATTCGATGTATATCTAGATCTAGATCTAGATCTAGTAAAACTAAGGACTAAGGATGGGGCATATCCTCATTGGGGTGGGGTTAGGTTAGGCTAACCGTGGGACTCAACTTAGCGCTCTAAACTCTACAGCCTAGATCTAGAATCTTTATTCACGCCAAGCCCACACACTGAAGACCTTTCCATTTTCTGTGGAGATACATTAGATAGTAGAGATCTCGCAGCTGTACTCACAATGTGCTGTTTACGATGGTGATGATTCACGTTGTGGTCTGTCGGTGAAGCCTCTTCCACTCAGTGCTCTGCTATGTGTGCACTAGGCAAGTAGATCCTATTCAACCGAATTGTATCCGCCGGAAAATTAGTAACCGTGTATTTGGCCAAATATAAATAAATAAAGACAAGAAGCTAGAAACTTGCGGGGACGGGGGACGCAGTGGCTCAATGGGTATGGCGTCTGCTCATGGAGCGGCCGAGATTGACTCGCGGGTTCTGCATCGGGGGATGACAGGACAGGAAGATCGAAAACCCGCATTTTTTTTCAGTGACTGAACGGTCCCTGGCTTCTTGTGGGTAGGGAAGCCCGACGTCTAACCTTCTCGGATAAGGGCGAATATATTTCGGAGGTCCCGTGTGTACGTTACGCACGTTAAAGAACCCTTGGCAGTTCAAAATCGATGGAAGAGTATGCCTGTTCTCGTGGAGAAAACAGACTAGGATCGACTCGCGGGTATCGGTTGTTGGAAGGGCACGAATATCGAAAACACGCATTTTTTTTTTCAGTGATTCAACGGTCGCCTGGCTTTCTGTGGGTAGGGAGTAGGGAAGCCCGACGTCAAGCCTTCTCGGATGAGGGCGAATATTTTTCGGAGGTCCCGTGTGTACGTTACGCACGTAAAAGAACACCTGGCAGTTCAAAATCGATGGAAAAGTAGGCTGAGTGCGGCTGTCGGGGAAAACTTCTAAAAAGCCGAGATAGGCTAATCCTGCTCTCGTATGCTTGAAAGTCTTAAACACACACACACACACACACACACAGAAACTAGCTCCAAGTGAGAAGCCCATCCCGTAAAATACATGTAGCCCTTATCTATTCCCACTGGAGTGTGGGACTAAATAACAGGATAGATAGAAGGAAACTCCCCATCCCCAGGCAAGTCTATGGCAAAGAATAGATGCAGATAGGGCGAAGTTAAGAGCCGTGTAGACCCCATGGCATACAGAGGATAGGGATAAGAAGCCAAAGAAGCTAACACCAGCAGTAGAATAGACAGACCCCCCACCTCCTGGAGCACCCTGTGCTAGGGGCAAGCACGAGTTGCGAGAATTAGTCAGAGTGTTGTGTCGCCCCGTTCCTGTCTTATACATGTGCCATCCTCGTGTCTAATCCGATTCTTCTGTCTCTCTACTCTGCCCCTGTTCTGTCTTTTGGCAGTATTTATTTTCATTTCCGTTGGGTTGTTTATTTTTTATTTTTCCTTTCCTGGGTGTAAAAAAAAAAAAAATAATACAAAATTGTCTGTAGCGTCCTCCCGAGGTGCAGCCAATCACAACGATGGACTAAACCAGAGGGAATCCGTCCCTGTGGGGCTCGTTGACCCAGTGCGTGTTTGTGATACCCCATTTCGTTTCGTTTCGTTTTGTCCCGTTTCTTGTAAAAAGCTTCCAAACCGTAACAGTTCCGAGCTAGAAGTCGCACTCATGCTGCACGAGTCCCCACAAGGCGTCGTCGATAGGTAAGACAAAAATTGCCGCTGGCATACGGCAATCCTGAGTATTGAGGCACTCGTGGTCGACCGGTCGACTCCGAAAAAAACACACTGCATTCGTGGTCGACAGGTCGACTCCGAAGACACATAAAAAAAAAAAAAATGCCTATAAACCCCGATCAGGGAGTTTAGCTGCTTGGGCTAAAATCCCCGATTTCAATTTTTGCATTGATTCTCCGAGTGCAATCTGATGTTTTGTTTTTGAAAACTCTTCAATATCCCAATAGTGATGCAATTCTGACTTAAGTTTTGATCATTAACGAGTGAGAATGAGAAACAAAGGACAGAAACAAAATAAGTGATGATCCGTTTCGTTTTTGACGGAGAAAAAAACGTCGTCCGTGACCGAAAGATCAGATTTACTTTATTATTATCCCATAATTGAAGGGTCATCTCAACTATGCCCTGTTTCTTCTTCTTCATCATCCTCTTCTTCTCCTTCCTCTTCTTCTTCTTTTCAGCCGAGATAACCACCCCAGAGGAGGTTGAAAGGCATATAAAGACCTGAACCTTCTTCTTTTTTCTTCTGCTTCTTTTTCTCCTGCTTGTTCTTTGTTGTTGTTGTTGTTGTTTCTTTTTGTTTTGTTTGCTACTTTGTTACTTTTTGTTGTTGTTGTTGCTTTTTGTTTTGTTTGTTACTTAAAAGTTATTGTGTATTTATATGACAATAGTTTTTATATTTTCATGAGTAGTTTTGTTTGATTGAATTTTTCTTTGGTTGAGCCTGAACCACATTTTTTTTTTTTTTTTTGAAGGGCTACTAGAACGAAGGAGATGTTTTTGCTAGATATGGATACATCCAGTGTATGTCAATAACTGACAGTTGAGTGTTCATCTCCTATTTCAATAGTCTACATCTATAACAATATGTAATAAATATATACATGTATTTTTCTTTATGGTTCCTTTTATCGTGTGTGTGTGTTGTGCTTTTTTTTTTTTTTTTTGACGAAAAGTTTATATGCCTTTATGTTTTTTTTCAAAGGCACATTTGAAGTATAGAATAAAGAGAGCTAAATCTTCGTCTAGTTAGGAGTTAGGCCTTAGCCCTACAGACTGAAGTACTATTTTGATTTAAACCTTATGCCAAAATAGGGATGTTGTCACAAAGCAAGAACATGAGCCATACTTTTTTTCCTCCATAGTTAACTTTAATTGAGGATTTTACTTTCTTTGAAGCATTCAGGGGGTCCCTCCAAGTTTAGCTCTGCTGCTGGCTTTGCCCTATCGGGGACAATAGCTTCTGAGGGGCTAAAATCCTCGATCGGGGATCACAGCTCTACGAGATTACCGACTTTAGCCGCCTCTCAAAACAAAAATGTCGACGAGATAAACCTTCAAAATACATAATGATGGAATGCGATGGAAAATCCGCGTAAACAGAGAGGATAGATTTACTATTGGCAAGCTGTTCCACTATGGTAGGCTTATGTTGTTTCTGCTTAACTCCAGATCTAGACTGTACTAGTAGACATCTTCTAGAATAGATAACAATCAACATAGATCTATATCTAGATCTAGACATGATACTGACTGTAATCGATTGTTGTGTACAGTGGCAGAGGCAATGATCTCGGCGATTGTCAAGATTTCCGCGTTAAATTCCGATAGATCTACTAGTTTATGTAGCGAAAGCTGGCGCTTTTTTGTTTGTTACCCCAGGTTCAGTTTATACATGTACCAAGTGATAGAGCAACCCCGCTGGCTTAACCTGCTGGGAGCCTAGACCAGCGCAAGTCCACTCTAACGCTAACATATATAGGTCCGACGAGCGGGTGACGGTCCTTCCAAACGGTAACGTGTTTGAGACCCTCGACCAGTCGGAATTTAACGCGGAAATCTTGACAATCGCCATGATCTCTTCTCTTGAGACAAGAAGTCCTGAGAGCATCGTACTGCCAAAATAAGGGCAGATTTCAAGTCCATAACTTTATTTAGTAAATAATAAGGAATGGCAAATTACATAGCAAAATTACCGTTTTGAATTTATTTGAAAAACTAACAATAAAAAACATAATTTTTTTTGTTAAAAATTGTAAATTAATCTAGATCTAGATCTAGAGAGAATAGATCTAGATCTAGATCTAGTAAAAGAATCTTTCTCATTTATAACCATGTTGAATGTTAGGCCTATAGCCTCTATAGATACAAAATGGCTGAAAAGTAAAAAAGGAATGAAATGTACCATCCAATAACAAGCAAACTCACTAGATCTAGATGAAGATTATTAAATAACACACCATTCAAGGATTCACAATCAGATAAGAGTCCTTGACTGATGTTTTATTGGTGTAAAATGGGGGAAAGTAGGGTACCTCATTCCTCACCTTATTTAGTTTTGTCAAAGTGTTGGACAGTACAAGACATTGTGGGATATGAGGCAGCCCCCATTTTATGTCTCACTTGTCACTCCTGGCCCTAGTCAGGTGTGACGCACTATGTGAGGGTGTGACATATTACAAGTACAGTGCGAGGCTATCATTCAAAACTTTTATAATTTATCTTTTCAGTCATACCCACTTGCAGGCATAGGTCAGCCAGACCAGTTGTCAGTATTTCTTGAGAGGCAGTATTGAGAAGTTGATTGTCTTTCTAATGTACAGATACTTGCCACCTCACAGCAGCTCAAAGCGGGCACTTAGTTTGCCGCCCCAGCCGGGCTGACCATGCCACCTTGATCCTGTCATGACTGGTTTTTGGTTGCACCTGGGGGGAAAGCGTAGTGTGTATCCTTGGCTCAATTGCTTACTTTTTGTTTTGTCTCCTTACTGAAATGTATTCAGTCACATTCTGAATACAATCCCATTGCTAAAAAATCAAGATCACGAGCTTTACAGAGGTATAAATTTTATTTAGGAAAGTTTTAGATAGGGCAACACAATGGAGGGTTCAAATAAAGGGGTATTTTATCATTGCAAATTCTGAAGAAGGTCAGATATGAGAAAAAATCATAAAAAATATTAATATTAATAATAAAGACTCTTTCAAGTCTGATAAGGAAAAGACATTTGGACTGCATTTCCCAAGTTTTACTCATTGAACTGCAGATTCAACAGGGTTTATGTAGATTGGTTCATCTGCTTCACTGGAATGATAGATTACATGATAAACTGCAGCAAAGAATATAATCAAGAACTGGACCATAACATAATAAATCATTTAAAAAAAGGAATTCAATCACAAGGACGTTTGTGGTACCTAAAAGTAAGGTTCCCAAAGAAAGCAACAAGCAAAATCTAATCTACCATGTCAGTCAACTTATAATTATGAATTTTTTAAACTTCAGAACTTAAATAAAAGATGCTCTATATGGAGATTTTCAGACACTCACAGATTTGTGATCTTACCATATAGAAGAAATTAAACAGCCGAGGGTTAGAGAACAGAGATGTAGCTTTTATTTGATACCTTGAACTGGGGGTATACAACATTTGAAACCAGAGAACTAGGCTAATAAACTTGATCAAAATGAAGAAGATGACTGATTTGGTGGACTAGTGGGGAAAGACGTAGCACTTGGTCCAGTGCACTGAGTGGTCATGCTGGGGTCAAACCAAGTGATCCACCTTGAAGAGAAACTGGGCAGCCATGGCCTGAAATCAATAAAAATCTGGTTTAAATCTAGGCCCAGCAATCAATGATGAATATATTATTGAACCAAACATGTGAAAGGGTAGAAGAAGCGCGGCAACTGAAAAAGTTGGACATCTTAAAAGAATATAGACATTCCGAACTTGACTAAGAACACAGACCTGATTGAACAGTGCCAACTCTTCTAAGATAGTAATAACATACAGTAATTAAGCCACAGCTATATTATATATATACTACAATACCATTGCATGTCTGTGAAGGAAACTGCATCTAATGGTTGCATTTCCTGTTTTCAAAGTGGCCTTATCGATTATTGTGAAATAGAGACAATAAGAGTTCCTCTTATAACAACTGTTTTTGCCACAATCATGATACTGTGTTGGCTAACAAGACCTTGATCTGTGGACCTAGGGTCTCTAATCTAAATTCTTCTTAGATTTTGATCCTTCCACTCGACATTTGTTTTCCTACCCCCCCCCCCCCCCCTTACATATATACGCCCCACCCCTTTTTTTTTGTTTCCATTATAAATAAAAAGAAAAGAACAGAAAAATGCAAACTAACAACTTGATTGCACTGTTCTTTGCTGGAAAGTGCAATTTTTCCACATGTCTAACAATCCCTCAAATTGTCTACTGGAGAGAAATGCAAAACACTAGGCATGCTTTGGGCTGTGGAGAGGATGGAAGGAATAGGAATGCAAGGAGGAGAAGTGATGAAGGAATGTATGACTGCATAATCATGCACACATGTGTTTTAGCTGACAACCATCTCCTGAATATGTGGGACAACCACTTGGGACAACCATGTAATTTGGTTCTGTTATAAGGAGGAAAGTTTGGCTCTGTGATTTGTTAGTTGTTTTCCTACCTCAGTTGGCCAGGCTTATTGGAAATATAAAGCCATGCATGCCATTATGTGTAGGGTAGTGTAGCCATTTTTTTTTTCTGCTTTTTTACTCTTCTTTCCCCCCCCCCCCCCCTTTTTTTTTTATTACTTCTTCATCCTCATATTGCAAGGCAAAACGAGAATGATGCCGGAGACCATTATCTGAAAAGATA
>JBCAUA010109614.1:0-10054 GCA_038406235.1 Peronia verruculata
TATTTTTTTACCACGGTTGTGGACAGCTGAGATAACCACCACTACAGGAGGTTGAAAAGCTTATAAAAACCACAACCTTACGTCTGCGTCAATGGCTGGTCAACTCAGGCAAAGAAAATTAACTTGAAATGCAGAAAACAGAAATAAATAATCCATGAAATTGTCCTGTGGAACAGAACCAAGCAGAAATATATATATAATTAAACACCATGAAATAAAATCCTGAATTCAATATATAGACGTATTAGAGAGAGGAGTATGATAGACCAACGCTACTAGACGGACAGATCACGGAGTCTCTCTGACGGAAGTCAGTAGAGCTGGTGAAGATCAGCGATAATGGGGGAGAATTATCTTGTCCGTGTCATTGAATGTAACGGTCAACACAACATCGGATGAGGCCAATGGATAACAGAAGACTAGACAGACCCTCATGAGAGATCCTTGTGAGCAGTCCGATTACTTCCCTTTGCCAGACAATAGAGGTGTTGAATAAAGTAAAAGTAAATCTTGACCCCCAAGAGGGGAAATGGTCTTGGCCATTTCAGACCGTGAAGCCGCAGTGCAGCGCCACTGTACTTCCTCCGATATACATCCGTTTTACGGATGGGTGGGCTGAGGAAAATTGTTTGTTAAGTATCGTTCCTGAAGATACAACATGCAACCGTTGCGATTCGAACCACCGACCTCTGCTTCCAAAGGCCGCAGATCAAATCACTGAGCTAACATGCCACACGCATTTCAAAGAGGAAAAAATTCCTTTGGTTAAGATCATCGGAAAGACTGATCATCACAAAATAAATTTTAATAAATAATAAATAAGTAAATAAATGACAAAATTATAATAGTAAGATAAGCCTTTTTTTCATATAATTTTTGGTGTCTACTCCATGATGTATGTTTCAGACAAAGGATACAAAAATTGCCCACCCCGCACCCCCCCCCCCCCCACTCCCCGCCTTTCCACACACACACACTCTACACAATGCTTGTTCAACACCTCTTCTGTCTGGCAAAGGGAAGTAATAAGACTGGGCACAATGATCTCCCATTTACACAGAAAGAGTTAGAAACCTGACTCTTCTGGAAACAATGTAGAGCAACATCACAGCTATGTCTCTCGCGGCCAGTCGAAATAAGACGTAAGCACTGGGCTAGATCCGAGAAATCGAGCTTTGAATGTGATGACAGCGGTCAGATATCGAATTTATTTTAAAGTATTTGTTTTTATTATTATTATTATTATCATTACTATTATTATTTTACAGAAATTGAAAATGCATTCATTTCTGGACAAGACAATATCGGTCTAATTCCCGATTTATAAATATTTCTTCATTAAAATCCGGGTTTTTGTGAGGTAAGCTATGTAGATTTATGCGTTCGACTGTTCATTTAAACTCGATTTTCTCAGATTTTCGGTCATTGCTGGAAGGTTCCCCCTTGTCTTTAAACTGCAATATCTCTGGCTAGAATAAATCTACCTAAAACTTTATTCACCACCCGAAAGGGTATGAAATAAACTTTCACATGATTCCAAAAACCCCATATGGTGAAAAAAGTCGACATAATGTCTCATTTTGACTGGCTAAGAGACATTCATGTCTGTCTCTCTGTCCGCTTGTCTGTCTGCTTGTACTGACCTGCACATGACGAACTGAGGAAGGTCACATAAGCGCGTGTCCGGGTTGAAGACCAAAGTGCTGTCACACTGTAAGCTGGTGCTGGTACCATCGCTGAAACAGCGGACGTAAGAGTTGCAGCTGCTGCAGTCAACGTAGTCGCCGGGCGGTAGATTCTGTCAAACAAAACAACTTAGAGTAACGATAACACAAATTAACCGTTAAACGTTTAAGGAGCCATTTTGACCGTCAGCAAAGTTACCTCCTTTTGCCAAATACAAGAAACATCAGACAAACGTAGTAAAGCAGGAAAAACATCACCTTTTCAACTTGTCATTGGAAACTGAAGTAATACAATATGTTTGAAAAATTCACCATAATTTATGATGAACGTGTTTTTTGTGATGATTTTTTTTTTTTCAGTATATTTTTGTTTCATAATTATGTTCTAGAAAAAAAAAAGAGAGAGAGGACGTGATTTTTTTTCTTCTTTTTTTTTTTTTAAATACCTGTTTTATAACTCTTATGCTTGGCAAAGGGAAGTAACCTACCTGGCTGGAAAAAAATGGCTCATTGTGATAAATAAAACTACTACTGTTGGGATAAAAGTACAATTTAACCCTTTGTAGTTGGTGGGATGTGGAGGCCTGATTGCCTCTCATTGGCGGAGGGTTACATCCTGTAATTGATAGACGATGCCCAGAAAGTGACTAGTGTTAGGTCGCAATTACAAATGTCAATTCAAGCCCTTCTCCCACCCATCGGAATATTCTGTTAAAGTCTCTACAGTGTGAAGATCGATAAATTATCCGTGCTGGAGGGGATGGCTAACCCAGCTCATTTTAACTCTAACCCTAACCTTAACTACTTAGAGATCGTAAAAAAAATAAAAAAATGTCAGCAGTAGATGGCAGCTAGATAGACATCCTCAATCCCTCACCCCCCCCCTTTCTGTCAATAGCCTATTCAAAAACCTTTTGCCCCAAATAGACAAAGAACGTAATTGCGTTTTGAGTTGTTGAGCATATTAATGTCCTGCTGTCGCACGGGCAAGTGAAATGAAACAACAGGTATTTTTCAGAATATACAGAGTTATTGATGTGTGCAGAAGATGAAATGACTGTATATGTATTTCAACTTGTTGAAGAAAAAAAAAATCAGTAAAGTGTCACAAATCTGTGAGGAATTAATGTATGGCTTAAAGAAATGGTATAGTCTGAGTGATGTACTGAGGAGTTAAAACATATGGGATATGTGATAGAGTGTTTGGGAGGAGAAAGCCTTGTTTTGAAAAAAAAATAACGTTTTGTCCTCTGGGACGTATAATGAGAGAGAGGGGCGTTGGGGAATTTGAGAATGTAAATAGAAAAGAATAGATGTATCAAGTGCAGAATAATGATAATGGGAGATTGATTGCTGTGCCCAGCCCTGCTATGTCCATTCGTCAGACGAATGAAGAGTTAAACAAGCAGTGTAAATCCGACCATATGAGATGCGATACGATGAAATCAGACTCTTGTCAAATTTTGAGCATATAGAGTTATTGGTATCACTGTAAAGATTATTTATTTCTCGTTCTGTGAGTGAAAATATAATTGTTCTTTCTTAACTACAAGTTGAGATACTGGCAAATAAAGACGATGGAGGTAACCTGTTGCTGCAGCTGAGTTTATCGAGAAAATGGCCGATCACTTTAAATTTTGTAAATCCGTATTAATCTTTGTTAGGCAATGCCACCAAATTACATTTTTGGGTTTTTATTCGATCTATCTCAGTAAATTGAACGCTGAAAATGCATTTTTAGATTGATATAGAAAGGTTTGGTGAAGATTTTTAAAAAATGACTTAAAAATTTGTTCACTGTTTAAAAACACGTGATTTCTCAGTCGGCTCAGTTTGACAAGCGCATGATTTCATCGAATTGAGTCTCATATACGATCAGTTAATTTGACTCCGTATGTCCTTCAGATGCATCGACGCTGGTTCTGGAGCCAATTCAACTGAATACTCGAACCCTTCACACGTTCAGTTTGTCACGCTATGGAATTCAGGTTTTCCTCTGGAGACAAATAGTGTTTGCGAAATATCGAGTCTAAGCCTGCATATTGTGTATCGAAGAATAGGCAAGCAAAAAAAAACTGACAAAATTGTAGATGTATTAATCTTTTGGAGGAATTGTGATTCTACTCTGAAGATTTTCAGAATCATCCAAGATGCCTTTATTGTCGAGAAAACAAACGTGCAAAAATAAAAAACAACATTAATACAAGCTTGAGATCAAGGCGGCAAAACTTACAGTCTGAGAGCACACGTTGGATGCAAAGTTAAGGCATTCGGGTATAGAACTCGTGGCTGATGCAGGAGAAGACTGGGAGGTATCACTTTGCTGAGACTGGACGCTGGTCATCGACTGGTCACTCATGTCGGAGGCAGGCGAAGTGGCACTGGTCAATGATGATGGACTGGTCTCACTGGTCTGTGACAGGTCGGATGTGGCCGAAGTGGGCGAGTGGACACTGAAAGCAATGACCAGTAAGTGGACATCACGTGGACACTCTTTAAAACATTCACATTTCAATAACTTATTTCAACCTTAGCCTGGATAAAAACCTCATCATCACCATGGTCTTATAACCATAAAATCCACAGTTAGTCAAACATAATGGGCATTTTGTATCCACACACACGCCGACATTTGTACGCCCAGAATACACAAATAAGCACACATACACACATATCAACAACAAGGACAAATACAACAACTATTTGATATAGCAATAAAACAATGAAAACAAAGACAAACAGAAAAAAAAAAAACACAAAAATATATCTAAGTTCTATTGTCCTGATCCAGCTTTCTCTTCGACAAAAAGCTACTTGTTACCATCACCAGCATTACCACTGTCCTTCGGGCAACAAGTACCATCAGCATGATCATCATGATAAATACCATCACTACATCACTCTACAGAAATTTGGAAATGCTAGAAGAGAATCCGCGGCCTCCATGGGACATTGTTTTAAATATATAGCCCTGAGACTTAAAATGTATGGCAAGCGTACGCACCTCCATGCTGATATCTTGGTTGATTTAACAGAAACTTACTCAGAGAAAATGTGTTTTGAACGCTTCATAGTGTCGAAAGTACAATTCGGATCAAGCACCCTCGCGAGTTTATTATTCAAATATTATAGTATTTTCAGAATAACGTCAAAGATAATGTCTTTTTTTTTTTTTTCGGGTTTAATGTACATAGAAACACAGATCCATATGCAACAATGTTTTGTGCCAGATTTCATATGGATCCATTCAGTAGTTTTAGAGACCATATGCCTATTGTGGGTTTTGTTGCAATTTTATGATATAGATTCTAATGCTCATTTCTGGCCATCTCTTCAACAAAAATCTCATCATGAGGAGCACCATCATCAACCCCCCCCCCCCCCCGCCCCACAAATGTGAACAGATGCTCCCATGTGCGAGCCAACACAAAATTGTTTCGCTTTTACTATGTGGTGCAACTTTTTTATTTACTTATGTTTTCTCATTGCAATACTAGGCCCAGATAGACACTCCGTTTTTTTTTTTTTTTTTATCTCAATCTAGATTTCTTACCAGTTGACAATTTCAACATAATTTTGTCCTCGTCCTCTGAATTGATACGTATATAAGTGTTGTATGATCACTGCATGCAAATGTGAAAATAAGTTCATCATTTTTTGCTCTTAACTGAAACAGTGCCCCCCCCCCTCCTCCCACCCTCTCTTTTGTTTTTCGGTTGTGTGCGTTCCTTGTTTGTTTGTTTGTTTGTTTTTTAAAGCCCATGTGGGGCATTTGGTTACCAAATCTTTACTCTATATAAGGATACATTCAGACATATAGCCAAAAATGGGAGATCATTTTGACTATTACTTCCCTTTGTCAGACACATGAGGTGTTGAACAGAAGAGCAGAAAAATCACATGATTTCTTGTAATTCAATAGACGAACCACTCAAAATTTCCCTAAAATTATTACAGCAAGAAGAATTTTTTTTTTTTCAAAATTTTTTAAATATAAATTTCAAGCAAAGAATACAAAAGTGATTTTTTTTTCTTCCTTTAACTCTTTGTTCAGCACCTCTTGTGTTTGCAAAAAAGAAAGTAATGGTAAAAGGCTGATTAAAACGATCTCATTCGAGTGTTTGTTAAACCCTAATGCTGCACTGAAAATGTGCATACTCAATTTGGAAACTCAGATGACAATATCTATCCCTCCCCCCCTCCCCCCTCCCAACCATACATACACACACTCTCTCATTCTATAGCTCACCCCTGCCCTCCCCCCTTTCCGTTCTCATCTTTTTTTTTTTTTTTTGGACGCCGTCTATTTGGGCCTATTGGCCCTGCTAGACCTGGAGTCTATTTGGGTCTATTGATGCACCTCTTTCTCTCTGTCCGTGCGAAAGAAAGTAAGTGTGTCCAGTTAGTTATGTAACGTGTCGAGAGAGGGGGACACAGTCCCTCCCCCCACAACCCAACCTCCCCTCCCCCCAAAAACTACGAAAAGACGCTCTCATGTGCGAACTGATACAATAATTGTTTCGCTTTTACTATGTGGTGCAACTTTTTTATTTACCTATGCTTCCTCATTGCAATACTAGGCCCTGATGGACACACCGTTTTTCCCTTATATCAACTGTCTTCTCATTTCTTGCCACTGCAGAAAAGGATGGAAAGTACAGAGAGATACAGTATCCATCTTCTGTCATCGACAAGGAAAGGCCAGTCACAACAACAACATGTAACGTTAGCCTCACCCTTTCCTCTTTATACTCATCTAACTTTATCTCTGGAGGACAAATTTCTCTCATTTTCTTCATTCCACTTCTCTCCACATCCATCCATCCATCCATCCATCCATCCATCCATCCATCCATCCATCCATACATACATACATCCTTCCACCCATCCATCCATCAGTCCTTCCATCAATCCATCCTTCCATTCATCCATCCATCCTTCCACCCATCCATCCATCCATTTATCCATCCATCCTTCCATCCATCCATCCACCCATCATCCATCCATCCATCCATCCATCCATCCTTCCACCTTCCATCCATCCATCTATCCTTCCATCCATCCATCCATCCATCCTTCATCCTTCCTTCCTTCCTTCCATCCATCCACCATCCATCCTTCCATCCATTTATCTATCCTTCCATCCATCCATTCATCCTTCCATCCATCCATCAGTCCTTCCATCCATCCATCCATCCATCCATTCTCCTATCCATCCACCCATCCCGTCCATTCATCCATTTATTCATTCATCCGTGCATCCATCCACCCATTCTTCCATCTATCAATCAATCCATCTGTTCTTCAATCCATCCATCCATCCATCCTCCCATCCATCTATCCTTCCTTCCATCCATCCATCCATCCATCCTTCCAGCCATCCTTCCATCCATTCATCTATCCTTCCATCCATCCATCCATCCTTCCATCCATCCATCAGTCTTTCCATCCATCCATCCATCCATTCTCCTATCCATCCACCCATCCCATCCATTCATCCATTCATTCATTCATCCGTCCATCCATCCACCCATTCTTCCATCCATCCATCCTCCCATCCATCCTTCCATTCATTCTTCCATCTATCCATCTTTCCATCCATCCATCCATCCTTCCATCCATCCATCAATCCATCTGTTCTCCCATCCATCCATCCATCCATCTATCCATCCATCAATCCAGCTGTCCTTCCATCCATCCATCCATCCATCCTTCCATACTCCCATCCATCTGTCATTCCATCCCTCCCTCCATCCATCCATTTATCCATCCATCCATCTATCCATCCATCCATTCTTCCATCCATCCATCCATCCATCCGTCCATCCATCCATCTGTTCTTCCATCCACCCATCCATCCATCAATCCATCTGTCCTTACATTCATCCATCCATACTCCCATCCATCTGTCATTCCATCCATTCATCCATCCTTCCTTCCATCCATCCATCTATCCATCCATCCATCTTCTCCTTCCTTCTTCACACACACACACACACACACATACATACACTCACACATACATACACTTCTCTGACCACTTTTTCATACTTACTGGTTACTGGTCCCGTAATCCGCCAGGGTCGTAGGGGCGCTTCATGACGGATGAACGCTGGATCAGCTGGTTCCACTTGGTGCGGCTGTGGGCGAGTGCTTGTGTGACCGCGAAGCTTTTTCCTATCCATTCAAGGATGTTGTCGGCCTACTTCTTCCTCTGTCCGCTCTGTCTTCTTTTCCCCTCTACTGTTCCCTGCAGGGTGGTCTTTGCAAGTCCTTCTGAGCGTGTTACGTGCCCATACCATCTGAGTTTCCTCTTTTTTACCGTAGTCATTATGTCTTCATAGGGGTGCCCTTGTTGAGTGACCTTTCTGCGGACTTCTTTGTTGGTGACATGGTCTTTATATGAGATGCCGAGGAGTCTTCTGAGGCATCTCATTTCTACTGCTTGGACCCTCCTTTGTAGGTCTGCGTTCAGTATCCATGCCTCGCATGCGTACAGCATGATTGAGATGACTAGCGCATGTAGTAGCTTAACCTTAGTTCCGAGAGGAATGTTAATGTCTCTCCATATGGTCTTCAGTCTTGCCATTCCTGCTGTTGTTTGTTCCGCTCTTGCTAGGATTTCGGTCATCGATCCTTCTTCATTTATAATGGCTCAAAGATATTTGAAATGGCCAACTGTCTCCAGTTCTTTTCCGCTTTGCAAATCAATTCTCTTCATCCACATCAAGTTCTTATTGAGAGAGAGATTGGAGGAGGGAGTCAAATTACGAAGCACAATTATACAAAGCAATTTAAGTCGCAACTATTTGGATCTTATGAGATTCATAGCTGATTTTCCAGGAAAACAAACATGGATCTCACAGCCCAAAAGATAGAACGAGATATTTATTTCCCATGTTATCTTTTTTCATCTAATCGTGTTCTTGTGAAACCCACGACTGCACCAATTGCGACAGAATTATTGCTGTTGATGGTGTCGAAACAGCGTGTGCCATCCGAGTTCCCCTGCAGGAGGCTTTCATGTTCCAGTCCCATCATAGCCATGTCATGATGCCGTTCAGGAAACGGATAGAAAAATAGCGCCCAATCACTCTGGGTGATGAAGACGAAGAAAGGGAAGAAGGAAAAGAGGAAGAAGAAGATGATGTTCATCATCATCAAGATGAAGTTATTTATAATATGCGTTATTTGCATTTTTAAATTGTTTAATTAGTTGCCGGTTGGACAGTCTTTATCTATTTTATAAAATGATGATGACGATGATGATGATGATAATGATGATGATGATGTTTACTTTGTTGTCCTGAAAAAGGACCAATTTGATTAGAAAATTTCGCTTTCAGTTTGAACATAAAGAAGAAGTTATTTATAATATGCGTTATTTGCTTTTTTAAATTGTTTAGTTAGTTGCCGGTAGGATAGTATTTTTCTATTTTATAAAATGATGATGATGATAATGGTATGTTTTCATTATTGCCCTGACGAAGAGTCAAGTTGACTCGAAAATTTGGCAGTTTTAACCATCACCATCAAGTTCTTTATGGATTTCTGTGTTATTTGTTTTTCTTAAATTATTTTATTAGTCACCGGTCTGACAGTTATATTGAAATTTTATAAAATGATGATGATGATGATGATTATGATGATTACGATTAAACGGATCTCATTATCATGATGTGGTCGTTTTATCCTTATAATTGACTTATAGAGGGTGGGTATGTGTGATGCCAACTGTGAAATAGAAATTTTTATGAACTTGTTCTAAATCCTTCAGTGTTCACATGGTTTTTAATAGTGCTGAGTCAATCACTTTCGTCGCACACATATCCATTTGCTAAATGACATAAACCTACAGAAGCGTCGCCAACACTATTAGATCACGGCAAACGTAGGCAATACTGCTGTAACTACAGGAGAACATCACCCTACTCAGAAAACCAACCCCACTCGCTGTGAACAGTAAGTGTGGGAAATGGCAATATGGAGGAGCAGGTGGTGAAGTAGGTAAACAACGTGAAAGAGAAGGAAAACAATGCAGACAGCCCTGTCTGTCCTGTGTTACAGCCTGTTTATTGACTGCAACAATAGCGACCATGTCAGAAAAGGCGCCTTACATCATTAAGAGGTATCTTGCAACGTATCCGTTAAGGCCTTCTTCGCCTAAAGTTTGACTAACCTATCGTGTAAACCTGTCAGTCTGAATGGATTCCCTACAGCCGTTCTACGGAAAAACATGGTACAAGTATGATGGCATCCTGGATGTGCCGGCTATTTCCACGTGAGAAAATGCTCGTCTATCTATCTATCTATCTATCTATCTATCTATCTATCTATCTATCTATCTATCTATCTATCTATCTATCTAT
>JBCAUA010109625.1:0-10054 GCA_038406235.1 Peronia verruculata
CTATCTATCTATCTATCTATCTGTCTATCTATCTATCTATCTATCTATCTATCTATCTATCTATCTATCTATCCCTACATGAGTACCTGCCCATCTATTTATCTCTCTCTCTCTGTACATACTTCGCTCACCTTCATTTTATGTTCTCTCTGTCCATCTTTCTCACTTATATTCTATTCATTAACTCGTTTTCTCCCTAAAGTCATACCCAAATCAATAGGTTAAATTCTTTAAGTGTTCATTATGACTGTGTAATCCGCCCACATTCCCAAACAATTTAAGCATGCGTCTCTTTATGACAGAGGAGGATTGTACAGTTAACAGGTGTGGCAAGACAGTTGCATCTCCACGAGATCAATCGTTGTTCTACAGGTGAAAAAGTGAGTCATTTTGAAAAATTATCTTTATTTTGTTGTGAACTCCCCCTCCCCCCCATCCCCTTTTCTTTTATTCTATTCTTAGTTTATCAAATTGTGGATTTGGAGTTGTCGTTGTTATTGTCTATGTTGCTTTTAACAATAATCTTGTTGTTTTTCATGTGATAGTTTCCAAGTAAAAGTGTATTTTATCAGCACTGATAATTATTTCTTTTATTTATCAACAAGAGGTGACGAGTCATTCATTCATTTTCAATTGCACAAGCTTTTAGAGATATATATATATATATAGAGAGAGAGAGAGAAAAGATAATATTATCGAAAAAAAAAGGATAATTTTCAATACCGGGACTCGCAACATAACTATCATTTTGAATGGACATAGTCTTAAAAACTACAGATTGACATAATGCAACTGACGACCTGAGAGACGTCCGGCTGAGCTCTGTCCTATTCTATCTTATATCTAGCCAACTCATGGAAACTACGCCTTTAGAGCTGATGGCATCTTTATACGCAGAAGTACCTTCTATGAAAAGTTTATTTTTGACTTGTTTGTTTACGTAGCAGTTTATAAACATCGTCTTTGTACAAATCCAGGTTTCTTGGCATTTGCCGAAATAAAAAATAAAAAATAAATAATAATAATAAACGTCAGTTATTATATATTGATTAAGGGGAAAAATGCTTAACATTTTGTTATTATTACTTTTTCTTTTAGTTGAGATTATTTGAGATAATATAATGTTTCGTGCAAAAAAGCCGCAATCGTGCTGGCATACATTTAAACTTAACTTAGACTTGAACTCAGTATCCTAAAAGACCTGTAACATTCTCCAAAAACAACAAAGTTACCCGTTTGACAAATCGAGAACGGCTTGTCATGGTGTTTAAATCTTCCTGTGAGGTAAAGTTTTTGGTGTACCTGAAATCGAAACCCCATTCCGGAAATCAGAACCTGCGTTTCTATCAATATGACCAATGTGAGAGAGATCTGACCCAACCTGAACCTCCTGGGCCGCAGCGCTATCAAATGCCCAAGTATATTGTTTATACTGGACGAGCGCCCTCCTTGAACTTGATCTCCAGTTCAAAATCCTTGAGTGTACAAGCTTGAACAGTTCGGGACACTCGGGGCAGAGCTGCTGGCATGCTTTCTGAAATGTCGAGTCAGGTCCAACAGATTTAAAGATGGGACATTTCCAATGGCAGATGACAAGGGATCTCACCTCCGAACTCACCTCACACATTTATCTCTGTGTCCTTTGTGTATATTTGACTTGATCTACCACTGTGGTGTCTTCCACAGAACATTGAACCATTGTTGCAAGGTTTGTGGCCGAATGTGTAGAGTAATGTTATTACATAATTGACCTGTGTAAAGTGATGTTTAGGACCCTCCGGCCTACACAGGCAGCATTTTAATCATAAAAGAGTGTCGACAGAGAATTGCTAGAGTGTCGGGGTGTCCTTTTCATGACATCAAAACTTCTTAGGAAATAACTATAAATGCTCTAACAGTCTTAAGCCCAAGCAGAGTCCGACCTTTAATGTTAGTCCTGAAGTGGTGACCCCATTAAAAGCTCAATTTGAAATACTGATCAGTGACACTAAGTTTGGCTGAATACTAGTAATTGGTGTAGCCAACTCTTGTGTTTTCCAGGTATTTACAGCTAAATGTATATTATTATGAATATTGCGCTAATGTTAGTGAATATGATATCTGTCTCATTAGCTTCAAGACCTTACAATGACATGATGTAATATAAAGATCATACAAAATATACATATAAAGATCAACAAAAATAATCCTGATGCAACATATCATAGAGACCAATCTTTGACCACCTTAATCTCTCGATCTCCAAGGATCAAAGATAGAGGGGCACTGTAGCATAGCTTCTCTGTCGTCGTCCAGCTGTAGAATTTTAGGGGAGGCTAGACCAAGCCATTCAAAGACATAATAGTGGACATGGCGTAGAACTCTATTGGTGTTTATATTACATTTATATGAACAAAATCATTTTCTTTATGAGATAATGCAAACACCATGGCATCATGCTTTTATAAATGAACATTATATTTACTTCAGAAGAGTAATAAATGCAGACATCAAATTTAAATGCGTCAGTGGTACAGCATGACATGTCACTAAAGAAAAATTAACCACTACATTAATGATGCACGCTGTCCTATCAGACCACAGCAATTTAAGTTTGATTAGCAATTAAAGACGCATCTGAGACAGTGGTGGACAAATTGTTTTCTTCAATGTGAAAATCAATGAAGAAACGATTATCAACTTTGAATCCACATTCTGATATGTCCTTGTTATCTCACATAATGTAAACATTTCGATAGTTCATACCT
Organism: Peronia verruculata; assembly: GCA_038406235.1. NCBI lineage: Eukaryota > Metazoa > Mollusca > Gastropoda > Systellommatophora > Onchidiidae > Peronia > Peronia verruculata. The sequence goes on from JBCAUA010109625.1 coordinate 2,748, forward strand.
ATGTGTTTATCCATAGATGTCATTCTATTGTTCACCACTCCAATCAGTTCTATCCCTTGTCATCAATAATATCATTCTTTACAGGGATAATTATATTTGATCACTGCTATCTCTGTCGCCTTTATCTTATACATTGCAATGATTTCTACCTTTATAAGAGTCCTCAAAATAACTTTTTCGTTTTTTTTTTTTCCTCAGTCGCCAGAGGGTGAACAGTCAGCAAGAAATCTGGGCAAGAGCCAACTATACGAGTAAAAATTACTCCCATAAAGTGTTATCCGTCACGTTTTTGACACAGTGTGATTTAAGGGCCACAATGTCATGAACGTGCGCTCTATAACAGATGATTTGATACTTCTATCTCGACAAACCTAAGTCTAAATGATAACTTAAGCTTCAAAAGATCTACAGAACCAACTGTTTTCTCCACTTCTTTTCTACCCGAGGATGACACAGTGGCTCGACCTTGGAAAGGTCGAGGATCACGACACAGTGAACATTTCTTTTTCTTAATCGACATACATATTTCCAAACAGCATCGCAAGTATAGCTATAACGCAAGAGACCGGAACTCTATATTTCATTGATAATTAGTTTTGAATCCTTTGATTTGCACAGGTCGTGAATGTTCACACAATGAAGGCGTCTACCAAACAAACCTGTGGCATGTGTGTTACATATGTTGGGTGTTTCTTCATGCTCTTTCCATCCAGTGTCAGTTGGTATTGGGGCAATCTCAAAGTCTACACTGACTCTTATTTCAGGGCTAAGCTAGGAGCAGATAGTGGTTTTGAAACGCCTTGGATTGTGTCGTTGGTCACAGTTGGAATGCCACTGGGTATGTCTTTGTCTGGTTATATCGGTAAGTTTCTACGAAGGCATTGGATATTGGCAATAGGCTTTGCGATCTACGACCTCGCTGTTGGCATCAGTTATTTAGCTGTCCAGATGTCTGTGTACATTTTGTCCTTTACCATAGGTTTCATGCTCGGCTTTGCTTTTGGAATGATTTCCGGTCAAATATTAGAAACTATTAGAGACTGGTGTCCGTCTACAAAAACAGGACTGGCTACCTCAGTTGTCACTACGGCTTTGGGAGCTGGACCTTTAGTTATTATTCAGATCATCACTCATTTCATCAATCCTGACAACGAGACACCGGATCTGATTGAAAATGGAAACGCCTTTTTTACCGGAGAAGAAATTGTGGAGCGAGTGCCTCAGGTATTTCTGGTCCTGCTCGGCCTAGCACTATCTTTCCATCTTGCTGGTTTTCTTCTCATTATTTACCCCAACTGTGTGCAGCTGCCGGAGCCAAGCAAAGATGAGATAGTTGATTGCAATGGATATCTTGGCTATTCCCCCAAAGATCGTGAAAATGTGAATTATGGCAAAGCAAGTTTGGCTCTTTGTCATTGTGGAAAACATCAGAAATCCTACAAGAGCAAGAACTGTTTGCAACCATCTGTTAACAGCAACGTCACACACGAAAGGCAAATTATAAGCGAAAAGCTTGATACCAGTATTTATCCATGTGAATGCACGAATAACACTATCAGTGAAACAAACAAGTCCACTGGCACTATTCAAAATATATGCTGTAGACAACAAAGCTTGTATACTGATGAAATTCAGGATCCAGGAGCTGATGTATTGGAAGACTCCAGTGACAATTCCAAACATCTCTCACCTTCACAGTTATTGAGAAGTTCTACCTTCTATATCATGTGCTTGTGTATGAACTGTTCTGACTTTTGCTTCCTTCTCATTACCAACTACTACAAAAGCTATGGTCAGCTATATATCAAAGATGATTATTTTCTGGCAGACATAGGGACACTCATCATGGTCGGCTTTGTCACTACCAGGGTCTTGTGGGGTCTAATGATTGATCGCATTAAGGTGAAGAACAGTTATATCTTATTCACATCAGGATTTTGTTTTGGCCTGTCGTTCTGGTGTTTTACAGTGCATGTGAACAAGTGGCTCTACCTCATCTGGACTGTGGCACTCGGAACGGTCAACGGAGGATTTTTCTTCATAAACGCCCTAGGAATATTGAAAATGTTCGGCAAGACGCACTATTCTAAGAATCTTGGACTGCTCTTCGCAGGTTCAATTCCGATCAATTTGGCTGGACCGCCTCTAATCGGGCTCATCATCCATCAATGGGGCTACACTGTTCTAGCTTTGACTGGTGTCTTCCTGGCCACTGTAGACGTAGTCCTTCTAATTGTCTTCTTTCCTCGCACAGAACTTGATTAACATGTTGCATCCCGGGACAAAGAAGAACCACATCGACGTCCACTGCCGGAAGCCTGGATATCAAAGCTTAACCTAATTTGGAAAGACTCAATGTACACAATGTATAATCATATGAAATATTCCAAAAGAACTGGGCGTTTGTTGCATGTAAGAACGAATCATGAACCTTAGAGAAATTCATTTTTGTCACCAGTAGAGAGCTTTTCAAGCTGAGGTAATGTTTCTTGTCTGCCTTGTTTTGTTGCTATTCGTGATGTAACTCACCTTATTTTATCGTATTTTATCGTATCTTAAATAGGTCATTAACTTTTCACAAACTCATGAACCCTTGGATCATGATTCTGTTTAGCATGATAGACAACTTAGGTTTCATTGCTTGTGGTGACAGAGACCGTGGATTAAATTATCAAATGCTCAGTTAACTCAGCAAAACTGTTATAAACTAAAGCACAGAAATAATAAATTTTAATATTTACTTCTTTTCTTCGGGGCGGTGGGGGGGGGGGGGGGCTAGACAGTGGAGAAGGAAGGCGATAGAGATGCTGTTGTATTTCCCACAGAATATCATGTGTTGTTGCTTTGTTTGTTGTTGTTGATGTTGTTTTTGTTTCATTTTGTTGCAGTTGTTATGGTTGTTGTTATTGTTGTTGTTGATATATACATATATATATATATATATATATATATATATATAGAGAGAGAGAGAGAGAGAGAGAGAGAGAGATTTACTTTCGTGTTACCTCCTCCCCCTTCCTTTCTTGCTTTCTTGTTAAATAAGAAACAAGTCTGTTCAGGGGTAAGTTTTTATTATTGTGTTTTATTTTAGCCAAGTAACAGTGAGGAAGCTCTCTAACGAAGACAGACATAGAGAGACGTGATTGTCTTTGTCTGTCACACTGTCACAGATCTGACGCTTGAAGAAGAAGGTATTAGGAGGAGAGAGTTGAATTCAGCTGGGTTTTTATTGTATTCGTACATCCTTACCTGTGCAACTGTGAGTAAGATTCCATGTAACTGAGGAGAGAGAGAGAGAGAGAGAGAAAGAGAGAGAGAGTGAGTGAGAGAGAGAGAGAGTGAGAGAGAAAGAGAGATTAAGTGGGCTTGAATCGCTCCAACCCTAGGAAAAATCTAGACAGAGGTATGACATTTTCCATTTCAGCCCAATCATATCTCAGCAGTGGATACAATATCGGAAGGTTTTCAACAAAAATGGCACTTCAAGAGATCATAATAGTAGTCTACTACCCGAGTATCACCACATCCAGTAGTGTTACATCAAGCCGAGGGAACCGGAGGAGCGTGCTATGGACAGACCAGGATGGAGAGCCTCCAGCCACAAAGCCGCTGCCAACTACGAGGAAATACGACGCCAGAAGTTCACTGCTTCCAGAGAAAGGCGACACAGAGCTGCATCGGCAGTGATCATAACAGCAGACTCCCAATGCCCCCACTGTTCAAGACTGCGCCTCCAGGGTACGACTGCAGAGCCACCTTCGTGTATATCGATGAGTTGCAGAATGTAAACGTCATCATCAGATCCGATGGACAACCAACAACAATATCTGAGTAATCGTTTTAGATATCCAACATTTCATGATCATATGTTTTGGCTCTGAGCTGCTACAAGAATAATAGAACTGGCTTCAGTGAGATGACAAATTCTATCACGCGTGTTCCCCTTCCTGGTGGTGTTCGTCGGTCAGGCACGATGAGGACTGTAGTAGTAACTGTAGCCATCCTGTTATTGAAACTGGACTCTGTCAGTGCCAGGATAGAAGATTCCTTAGCAGTGTGGGCAAAGTGTGTTTGCCGCTGGTGACATATCTCCTTGCCTTGTTGTTTTCTACACCAATGAGCAGTCATTGTGCTTAGCTCCAAGCATCAGTCTGACGCAAATCCTGTGGATCAGCGAAGAACAGCGAAGAACCTGCAATTCTGATAGGTCATCGAGCACTATGTTATATTTGCAGCGACTCGAAGATATAACCCACACCTTTGAGAATGTTAAGTGATTGTTCAATGTGTGTCTGAGATAGGGAGCTAAACTGCTATTTCTAATTATCTGTCTGTCTTTTCTTAAAGGAAATACATATCTGACAATCTCTCCGGCTTCGGCATCTATACCTAATCACTCCTTGTGAGACTTTTCACTAGAAACAAAATCAGAAGAAAGCAATTGATTGATATATTTTTTAATAGATCTTCAGCCACCCACACATTTTCCATCATTTATTCATTCGTTCAATCAGCCATTCATTCTGTCATTCTTTCATTCATTCATTCATGCTTGAATGTATTAACTTATCCAAAAATTCGTTGATTCATTTGGATTTTAGAGGTATAAAAAAACATTATCCCAAACATTAACTAACTGACATCAAAAGAATGTACTCAGAAATGTCCAGTATTAAACTACATTTTGTTGGTTATGTTTGTGAGATAGTGTGCAGGCAGCTGAAAATACCAAAATTTAAAAAAAATCAATAAATAAATGAAACAGCATTGTGCTCATTCAAATTTATCGTTAACCAATGCCACAGATGTTTGCTATCTCAATAAAACAGGTCTACCAGCACAAAACCCAGGCAGACTGTATACATGTAAGCGAAAGTACATATACTAGTGTATGCAGGGTATAGGCAAAAATAGACTGATGGTGTGGTTATTGGTAACAGCTGCTTTTTTTTTTTTTTTCAAACACAATGTTTTTGGGTACTTTCACCAAGTAGTTTAGAGTCACCACAAGCAGGGGTTGTACTGTGTGTATCTCAAAATTATGCTACATGTAAAATATAAGCTAAGCCTTGATGAATAAGTCCTGACATCCGTTCTAAAAGCACGAAATCTACGATAAATTATTTCTCTAAAACTGTTTTAAACTGAAAAGCTTTCAACAAAAGGTTGCCCTAAAGTCTGTTCTATAAGCGATTAAGCGCACACAAGTGATTTCCTAAAATATGAAATCTGCATGAAGCCGGGTAAGCATCAATAGATGTTTTGTTCGAATTGTGAAATACGTTTGTTAAACTCAGTAGGAGATCGTTGTGCTCAATCCTATTACTTCCCTTTACCAGACAAAAGAGGGATTGAACAAGCAGCGTAAAGAGAGAAAAAAAAAAATCATTTTTGCGCCCTTTGCTTGAAACATACACCAGGAAAAATTCCCCCAAAATTATGATGTAAAGAGAATGTTTTCTTCTTACTGTTTCTAATTTTATCAAATTTTATGGCGATCAGTCTTTCGAATGGCAAGCAGTAAAATGATTTTTCCCTCTTTCCACTGTTTGCTCAACATATCTTTTGTCTGGCAAAGGGAGGTAAAAGTCTGGTCAAAATGATCTCCCTTCACACAAATCCCTCTTTTGGAAAGTCACGTAATCTGCGAAATGATCCCTCATTACCTTGTTAACTCCTATACTGGTAATCATATAGACTTTTAAAATTAACGATTACCAAAACATTAGCTCTGTAACAAAGTGCCCATTCGTACTCACAGTACTAGCAGTATCAACCAGTCTCAACCTTTGTAATCTCACTCAGATTGTCTACGTCAGGGAACTAGGCATGCGATTATATTAAAAAAAAGAAAAAAAGGGGGTGGGGGGTGGGGGGAGAATCACGAGGACAGGGAGATGGGGATACAGATCTTGGCACAGTAATCAGGCATGACAAGACGTGGACTAGCCTTTTTTATTTGCCAACACGTGTGACATGAGGATGCCTACGGCTGATCAGGTTTTAAATAGTTTTAATAGCATTTGCTGAATGGGAGACCTTTTCCCCCTACAGGATCTTTTCCAAAGAAAGTTTTCTTGGTTATAGAGAGATAAATGTTTCTACACAGGTAGACCATTCTGGAAGTAAAATTGTTGTGTGATTCGGCCGACCTATGGTTAGGTAATAAGGCTGTGACATACATTACTTAATTAAGTTATAATTGTTCAGCTGCCAGCATGAAAACTGGAGCAAACCTACAGAGACTAAGCTTCAGATTGTTTCTTACTATCAGAGGCAACATAACAGTCTTGAAGATAGTCCAAGATGGGGAATCTTTCTCTTTATTTGTGAGGAGCTAATCCGATTAAAGCTGCCGAAATGTGATCTGAAAACTCCGTTTAGAAATTATCTCCTTTCCTACACTGATAGCCTATATTTGATCAATGACTGTCGATTGCTAATTGAACCACTACTAATAATTTATTGCATCATACAAGAGGCAACATAACAATCTTGAAGATCGTCAAAGAATGGAGTTCGTTATCTTCGTTTCTGAGAGGCGCTTGAGATTAAAGGTTAGGAAATTTGACAAGATACCGCTCTTCGTGCTATCAGTGAATATCGATTGCTAATATAATGGAACCACAAATAGCAGGTGCAAAATAAAATTTTTGAAGATTGTCAGAGGAGGTTGTTTTTTCTCTTCATTTGTGAGAGGCACATGAGATTAAAAGATACGAACTTAGACAAGATACCGATCTCTGTTTTAACACGATCTCTTTTCAGAAAATGACATATTATTATTTGATCAGAGTAAATCGACCGCTAATGGAACCACAACTAATAATCTGCGGCACCATAACAAAAGCAACATAACAGTGTTGAAGATTATTAAAGATGGGGATTTATTCTGTTAATTTGTGAGGGGCGCATTTGATTAAGGAAGGGGGCGCGTCCTGGAGGTGAATTTTTTATGATTAAAGTTAGGTTATTTTAACTTTTTCCAGTGAAATCAGCATGTTCAAATTAAAGAAAAACAATGAAAAAAAATCGACTTTTTCATACGGTTGCCATGGCAGCGCCGCCATCTTGGATTTTGGTGTCCCTAAATTGGCGGATTTTAAAATCTATCTCCTCCGCCAAATTTCAACAAAATTTGATAAAACTTGGTGCATATATTGTGTGATATATTATCTAAAACTTTACATATTTTTAGTTGTTTCCGTGAGATACAAAATTTTCTATAAGTTTTTGAAAATGCCATATAGCGAAAATTCAAATTTCGCCATTTTTTCAAACTAAAAACCCAATTTTCTCAAAAACTT
>JBCAUA010109636.1:0-5000 GCA_038406235.1 Peronia verruculata
GCAGAACCCGCGTTTCGATCCCGGCACTGTTTTCTCCATGAGCAGACGCCATACCCATTGAGCCACTGCGTCCCCCACTGGAAAACTCGCCGCAGAGCAGTCTCTTTGGCAATCGACTGTCGTCCATGCGGTAAACGTGGCCAGCCCACAGAAGCTGAGAGGGCAGTAATATGGCGTGGATGCTCTCCATCTCTGCACGCTGCAGCGAACAGAAATAAATATCGCTGTAACAATATAGCTGTTCTAAGATGTTTCCACTGAGATTTTTAAGGTTAAAACGCAAAGGAGAGGACAAAGATATAACAGTATTGCTTAGTCTTTGGGACTGTTGGCGATCTCTTCTTCGCTTCAATTGTAGGAGTTGTTTTTGAAAGAGGGCAAGGGTGAAAGGAAGAAGCTAGACTTTATCAACTACACTTTGTCACTATATAAATGTTGTTTATTGGTACCATGATGTTGTTACACAGAATATAAAGACATCTTTGTAAATGGCTGTTCAGTTATGTATGTTTCTTTTTTCGTGTTTTCAGCTAGCTAATTTAATATTGTCTTTGTCAGTGATGACTATGCAATAGGTTTGTTCCTGACAAGCGAATGACTGGAAATCCCCGTCTAAGGCCGGAGCCACACTGCATCTGTGTCTGTGTCTAAATCTCGCACTGCAGCCGCATTATTTAATCATGATGCGAACTTGCAAGACGCAAAGCTCAGGCTGGTATAACAGAAAACGTGAGCTGACACGCCGTCTGGCCACGTGGTCAGACCCAGAAGCACTGCAGCTCGCGATACTTTTTTTTTTTTATTTTCGCTGAGAAATTTTGTGGTAGAAATTAAGAATTTGGAAATTTTGCCCCGACATCAGCATTCAGTCTACTCTTCCATCGATATTGAACTGCCAAGGTTCTTTGACGTACAGACTTATCCGAGAAGGTTAGACGTCGGGCCTCCCTACCCAAAGGAAGCCAGGGGGTCGTTGAGTCATTGTAAAAAGGTGGGTTTTCGATCTTTGTTTCCCTCCACCCCCCCCCCCCCCCCGATGCAGGACCCGCGAGTTGATTCCGGCCTGTTTTCTCCATGAGCAGAGGCCATACCACAGAGTCACTCCGTCCCCCGAGTCCGCGGCAATGAAATGAGTTTGGCCTATAACATTATGCGGCTGCAGTGCAAGAGCTAGACACAGACACAGATGCACTCTGGCTCCGGCCTAATTTTGTTAGGGGACACAAACACGTCAGCCTGTTCACTGCCATGGACATGGCAAAGGCAAGAATAAATGTACAAGACCGGTGACAAGTTGTTCTCGGATCTCATGGTGGAGCAGTAACAAACAACAGTGAATGTTTTATTTTAGCAGGGGAGCACAAACACTCCACCAGGGATTTCCAGGTTTTTTGGGTTTTTTTGCTCAGTCGATATGCAGTATTGTAGAGTGCATTTATATAATTCATTTACATTGTACTATAAAGTAACGAGACACTTGGGTCTTTCTAAAATGATATCAATTATTATCTTTTTTTATTTATTATTCATTTATGAATTTTCACAGTGACAACAATGTCATACAGAATTAGAAATAAAAGTTACGACCCAGTCTGAACCGACATGTTTGTACATGTATCATGTTCGTCAAGCCTCTCATTTCTTTCCCAGACCCCCCCCCCCCAACCCCTTTTTCTCCTCCCCCTTTTTCAAAAGGAAAAAAAAATCCCATTTTTAAACACTTAATCAGAATCCATGTATCCCAGAAGTAGCAATAATAATAATAATAATAATAAAGGACAAGGATTTTAGCTTAGAATTGATGACTCCTGCACCGAGGATCAACTCTCCTTAATCACGAATTTGTCGCTCCTTCCCCTTTTCCCTACCCCTCTCCTGTAGAGGACAAGCCCTCAGACGAATCGATGACTAATTTACCGATCGTGTTCGATCGTTTCTACTTCCTGGTCAGCCTGTTTGGACCCTGCTAGACCGGAAGTATGAAAGGCCGTGTTAGCGCTGGCGTCGAGGCCTAGCAGTGATTTGATTGATGGGCGCGCCAAACTTGTGATGGATGACGTCATCGAAATTTGCCGGAAGGTGTGATCACTGTGACTAAATATGGCCTGATAGACTGACAACAACATCGGTCAAAAACGAACGGAGAGACATTACTAAATTATGGCAAGCTGAAGCTCAAAATAGGAGTCACTTTTTAATTAGAAATAACTGGAAACATGGGAAGATGGCAAGCTATGGCCGGCTATCCTTGATGACTCATAAATAGAACTTAACACCAGCAAGTAGATCCACTAATGATAAACTAAAACGTGAATTACAGTTCTGAGTACTTTCAGTTTTGTTACATTAGATACTGATATATTAACTAGACTACTCAGAAGTAATAGAGTATTACACTTTTTTTTTTTAAAGATGATATATGATTGAAAAAAAAAAAAATGAGACTGCAACCCAAATTATGTGTTGAACGAGTGCACGTATGCAGAAACGAGATGTGAGCCCAGGGATATTATCGTTGTCTTCAAATGGTATACTTTCGTTTGTGTTTCTTTTCTACTTTTTTTTTTTTAGTCACAGCAGTAAACTAAATGTAGTATAAAGTTTCAACAGATTTTTAAGGTTTTATTGTTATGGCCATCATCAATGTTACACAGGACAAGAAGATCACATTCCACATGGCGAGCCTGACCGAGCTAAAGACTGTATCATGTGCTATTGATTCTCTCCTTTCTCTCCCTCCGCCTCCCGCAGTGCAAGGGAAAAAAAATCTCTTTGGCTCCTGCTGCTTGCAAGAAGTGAAATCGAACTATGGGGAAAATGGCACGATGAGAAGAAGAAAGAAAGAAAGAAGAAGAAGGACAGAAAGAAAGAGAGAAAAGAAAGAAAGAAAGAAAAGAAAGAAAGAAATGTCGTTATGTAATGAAATTTCCAGAATTTTCTGTAACTCTTATATCAAATTAGAAAATGATAAACGATTTTTCCTTCTTTACTATGCTTATAATTTGCTATACCCGAAAAAGAGGAGTAATTTGACTGACAATCGAAATGGATCATTAGTGTCGCGACAGAACTGCATGGAAGTTTACGGTCTGTAGGCTATATCTTGGAAAACGTGAACGATGATTGTGGTCAAGCTGCTGAGTTGAACACAAGGTCTAAGTAGCTGAGTCAGGTGTATACGTTAGTTGGCTTTTAGTGGCTGGCGTTGATCACTGATTTTTAGATATGTATGTAAACGAAACAAAAGACTTGACCCACAAAATCTTGCTCGACACAGTAAAAGTTAACAAGCCTTTCTCACCCCGTCCCGCAAAGAAAAGCACACGAGTGCAGATGTACTGTGCTAGTGTGCTACATCGATCACGAAAGGAAAACTACACCGAAGAAGCAAAAGTTACTTCAGGAGATTTTAGACATCATTGGGGGGAGGGGGCGGGGGGATGGGGATGGGGATGGGAGAGAGAGAGAGAGAGAGAGAGAGAGAGAGAGAGAGACAAAAGTGTAAAACCGGGAATATGACAAGCAGACATTCTCAGACAAAATGCCTTTTTCTTTTTTTTCCCCATCACATTTTAATCATTTTCTAAACATCTCAGATATTACCTTTCCACGATATTAAACACACTACCATGACATGAATACATTCTGTTAACACATTGCATTTTGTTCTCTGTGTATTAATTAAACGTGAGATCTTAAAACTAAAATCTCCATTTTCTAGAAACAGAAGCTCTTAGGGAACTGCGTTTTGCTAAAGTGCGTTTGTTAAGGGGACGAAGGGCGAGGGCGGTAATTTTCCAATCCTTCCTGTGCTCGTCTGCTCACTGAAGGTGACCTCTGACCCCCAGACCGCGTGCACCTAACAAACTTCGCCAGTCACCCCCGACCCCCTGTAGCGGATTAGTCGGTAGTTGAAAACGGTGGCGCTTATAATTCGCCCTTTTAAAACGAGAGAGTGAAAAAGCAAGGCCTTTGACAAACTTCAGCTACTGTAGTTTTCTGTTGTCCATCTTGTCATTGCACATTGTCAAGATTATTTAAGGTTTCCGTTGTTCAACCCTTTGTTTTTCTAGTTCAAGAATGAGAAGAAACGGCTTTCATTTCGAAAAACACAATGTTTGAAAGAAAGACACAAGCACCTCATAGTTCGAAGTATGTATCAAGTAAATAGAGAATAGAGTTGTTTTAGTTTTTTAAGACGTCCAAAAATTGAAAGTTTCTTTCAGATTGCAGGCTTAAGTATATTTTTTGTTCAATCTGAGAAAGGACAAAAATGAAAGATCTTGAATATGACGATGATGTATCACCTAACGATCGATTGAATTTCTGTCAATAACTGATAAGAAATGAAAAAAACAGACGATTTTATTTGATTCCTGGAAATCTTCAGTATAACTGTCAGAAACCAAAAAGTGAACATTTGATGCTGTGAGATTTCGATATTCGACGGTCTGTGATTACAGTTACACCAATGTGGGTAAGTAGGTCTACAAATGTTGTCATTACTGTCAAACTGTATCTTTTGCTGTGGCTTTAAGTTACGTCCTAAAAACCAAATTAAGCAAAAATGATGATAAAGACTGACCAAATGAGAAGTTGATTGGCGCCTCATGAATGTCAAGATTAAATTCTCCCTTACCTTCCACCCAACCTTACAACTTCACAAAGAATGCTTAAGAACAAACTAATGATTGATAAAGAGTTTGACCGAATTTATGCAGACCTTATAGTTATTTTGTTTAATACGTCTTTGATCAAATTTTCATGTAAGAGATCATTGTGGGACGATGAAAATGTTTTAATTATACTATATTGTATACGTATACATGCTTCCTGGATACACACCATAAGATAAAGCTCTATGCTCTCTCTCTCTCTCTTTCTCTTATACATACTAGAGCAGAACACACGGCAACTTCAAGCAAGCGTGCACACCTCCATGTTGATGTTTTGAATATAAAAGTGAATGTTACTGAAAAAGTGCATGGCAAAGCGTGCAC
>JBCAUA010109647.1:0-10053 GCA_038406235.1 Peronia verruculata
TCTATCTATCTATCTATCTATCTATCTATCTATCTATCTATCTATCTATCTATCTATCTATCTATCTATCTATTCAATTTCAGAAAGTGTTCAAGCGCTATAAAAATGACCGAACATGTTCACAATATAACTGTCACTGGCGAAGCCTTAAAGAGGGACATTGTGAAATTTCTTATGACTCAAAACTTCGACCGTTGATCAGGCGTCGAAACTGACAGTAACTTGAGATTTCGTAATACTGTTAACTGTGACACTTAAAAAGTTGAAGTTGAATGAAAGAAAAAGATGTTTGATTCTGCGCGATTTCTGTAGGTACTCTGTAGGTTGTAATATTGACGCCCTTAATCCTCATGATATGCTTTTCCTCCCAGAATCATTCGAGGTTTGATGGGCGTAGGCTACTGCAGCATTTGAAAGTAGAGGTAGCTATGTTGTTCCAGTATTCATGAAATCATGAATATAATTATTATTATCTGTACTGGGCTCGATGTTGAGTTCTGAGTTCTGGTATTCTGTAACCCTTAAGGGTATCAGGCGGCTTTTTAGTATCGGGATACCAATCACTTTCGCGATATACTTGGCTATTGGATAGTCAGCACTCCTTACTTTTATGCTAGAATATAATGACTTTTATCATCTAAGGTGTAATGTCTATTGATGACGTGATGGTAGTTTATAACAAGTGTCCTGTAACCTGGTAAATAAAATATTATGATTAGAGCAAAGAAAGGAGAAAATTATTGAGGCAGAGCTTATGTAATGGTCAGGATGCTAAATTGCAAGGGGCAGGTCAAGACAGAAGTAAATATAAAGGAAGGATATCGACCGACGATTGGTAGGATAGCGAACTATTAGGGTATAACGAATGAAACAATGAGAGGACTGTCTCACAAATTAGTGTTACCTGAGGGCTGTGTTGTGTGAGGAACTTGCCATACTGGCTCGATTTGTCTGCCATGTTTTGAGCGTCGAGTTGATGGTCGTGTAATTGGGGAAGATCGACAGGTAACAGACTTGGCCTATGTCATAGACAAAACTGTTTTGAAACGACTCATAGCTACAGGTATGATATATCAGCAACAATTGCCAGAGACATTGAGGCAGAAACATTCATTAGGGATGTCACAGGTGATGGATGTTTTGAAAATAGCGTATTTGTGACTTGGAACAAAAATGTAACCAAACATCTTTTTTCCCTTCTAGACGATGTCGAGTTTCTTTATCAAGCAGGATGTGCCGAAAGTTTGTTTATTTATTGTTTTTCCTGACACATCTTCTGGATACCATATATATAACAAGAATGGAACATACTTTTTCTTACCTTTTGTTCCGTATGTTGGACATGGCCGAACTTCTCAGTATCAAGGTATAATTATCTCAATGACGTTTTCTCCGAGACAGAATCTGCTCGGCCATGATAGATCATAACAATAACGAGATACCCTGATACAATAACGAAAACCACTGATTTTAGAAGGGGGTGCAAAACAGTTTTTTCCTGCATTTTTTTCCTGTCTTCAGTTGTTGTTTTTTTTTTACTTTTTTACGTCCCTTTTTAAATTTGTTGTTGGTTGATAAATGGTTTCTATAACAATTTAAGCTGCAGGTTCTCAAAGAGTGGTATATCGTTCTGACCCCGAGAGTCCGTCTAGACTTCTAGGATACTTAGCTGTTTGCCACCCATCGCCTTTTACTTGTTGTATTCTTTCGTTCGACAACCATAGCTCCCTTCTGGATCAATAACATTTGAAGATTTCCAAACCTGAAGCCAAATCAGCAATTTTGAGTCATTTAAAGAGTATTTTGTACAGATCTAGGGTTGCTGTGCGTGGTTATTATGCGTATATTTGTGTAGGTGTATTTTCCTACTTTCTCTGAGCGTTATGTCCCCGCACCTGTCATTGTTGTTGCTGACGCTCTCAAACAGATGGGAGGACTTGATACATCGTTGTTTTTTCTCTGGTGACACCCATCTTAGTATGTTCATCTGTTCAGACCATACAAATCAATGCTGTGGCTCCTATTACCTGACTACTGACTTCCTTGGTTTCGAAACCTCAGCATTAGTACAGCCAGCGATCTGCTACTCGATCGTGTTGTATTCTGCGTCCTGCAGTCGTGTTCATTCTTCGGACGACACTTTTGACTACTCACCTATATACAGCTACAACCATAACTAAAACTACCACAACCACCATTACCACCACTACCACCACCATCGTCCCACCTCATTCGCCAGCAGTTATCCAAACATGGGCATTGTGCTGGTCCGTTCAACACCTCAACCCCCCCCCCTTTTTTTCCCCTCTGTCTTCATCTACATTTCCTTCCTAATATCAACAAACCCATCCTGTAGCAACGTGTATCCACGGTAGAAAATAACAAAAACTAACATAAATTGACAAAACACCTTTTATTCATCAAATCCTGATCAAAAATATAACTTCCACACCAGTAACCCTTTGAGCCATAAGCCCTTGCATCATCGTGCCTGATCTGTTTGGCGATTCAGCAAATGGTAGCTCAATCAATACAAGGTTTAAATACATGTTTAATACTGCCATGTGATCTCGCACACTGTCGCACTGCTGGTTAGGCGATATATCAAGATTATTTTGCCACAAATATATTTATATATATATCCCTTCATTCTATGCGATAGCCTAAGCAATATTAGCGTATTATGTAGTCGTGTTGTGACGGCTCATTGTTCAGTATGTCATTGTCTCTAAGACTCATGAAATGCATTCTGTGCCTGGACCTCTCGATATCTTGATGAACACGTTAATAGTGCCTACTGCAGTACTTTGCTTATTACGAGTTGTGTCTGTGTGTGTTGGGAGGGGGGGGGGAGTGAGGCGGATTTCTAAAGACAATATGGAGCTGTGTATGTATATATGTATGTTTGTTTGTTTGTGTTGGGGTTTAACGGCGCATCAGCGCGATTGTGACGACCACGGTAAGATACGTTTACACTTCAAAAAGCGGATCTAGTATATACACAATACAATACCGAATGGACGATGCATTTACGAGTTGTAAAATGAATGTCAGAATGTTTGCATTTTGTACAATCAAATAATGTACTGTGACACTGACAAAGGACGGATATGAGTAAATATGAATAACAAACAATCCAGAAATCCGTCTCTATGGCCCATAAACGACACAAGGTAGATCGTTGGGTAGGAAGTAGAGGTCTCAAAAACAAATCGAGATTTTCTTTAAGAAAGAAGGTTTTAGGGAAGAAGCGCTTGGTTCAAGACCGTCAGAAGAGTGCATTGTCTTATCTTTGTACTGTAGCAATGGAGAACTCATAGAGGGCGGAAAGTCAAAGATGTTCGTCAGTCCTGAACTAGCGCACAAGATCTATTTGACAGATAGCTCAAAGTGCGGGAATGTGGGGAGGGAGGAGGGATTCCAGGGAATGATGAGGGAAGATAAGGAGAAAGGGTTGGGATCGAAGACTAGAAAAGAGATGGTGGGGAGGGGAGGATGGATGGAGGAAGAGCAGGGGAGGGAGAGGGAAAGGGGGGTGGGTGGGTGGGGGAGCGAAGACCTGAGTGCAGATGTCCTAAGATGGTTGTATAAGAACGTGAGTACATGTTACATAACAACGCCTCACGTTGACCTGACCCCTGACAGATCGCAGCGCTTCTTCCACCGGGTCTTCATTGCTGTTCTCTTTATGCAAGGCAGAGGGGATGGAAAAAACAGCACATGAAGCATAGGAAATTGTGGTGGGGGGGGGGCGGGGTGGAATCAGGGGATGGGTAAGGTCACCGAACTGCGCAGTAGAAAAACAGCTGACTGCCACAACATTTTTTGTGATCTTCCTGCCCTCCTCCCCACACCCCAACCCCGCTCTTCGCTCGGCACTTACGTAAAGGAGCACTGGTTTTGTAATCTATCTATCTATCTATCTATCTATCTATCTATCTATCTATCTATCTATCTATCTATCTATCTATAGACAGGCAGACAGACAGATTACCAAACCACTTCCTTTATTAGGGTCATCACGTTTCGTACGAGTCTATTCTGGGCATATTCCTTGTCCTTTGGCCTGGCTCCTTACCTAGAAGTTCTGAGATATTTAGATAACGATCCACATGTTCTGTTGCCCCTGGGTCGCCTCGGAAATGGCAACACTCATAGCCAAATTGAACTCTCTATTTCTGGCCAGGTCCTAGATGAAAGATGTCTGTGTTGTGGTGTGGTAAGATTTGCTGAAAAGAACTGCCAAGTACACAGAGGGACTTTGAAAACGAAACACTTGAAAATGATTCTACTGACAAACATTAAAAACGCAACACTTGAAAATGATTCTATATATCAAGTGTTGCGTTTTTAAAGTCTGTCAGTAGAATCATGTTCAAGTGTTGTGTTTTTCAAGTCCCTCAGTATAACTTTTGCAGGGTTTCATTTCATTTTTCACAATTACTCTGCATCTGAGCTTATCGTGATTGGTCATTTCTGATGACCAATTTAGAAACGTTGTAGACAAGGTAAACCACGCGTCTTTGTTTCTTTTGTTTTCCGTATGTGTCTTTGCTAATTCCCTAAGTGAGCTACCCACCTGAATACCCAGTTGTGTTTTTTGGGGTTAGAATTTCCTAAAGAGATGTTTTGACGGAGTTTTTCCCCTTCCTCTGCAACGGATAGAATTTTCCACATGTATTTTGCATCTGAAAGCTTTCGTTCTGTATACCGAAGTTACCTAATGAAAAAAAAAAAAAAGTCCTGGGAAGATTTTGTCATCGCCAAGCTTTTCGTTGGGCAGACCTTGTTCTGTTAGTTTGCATGGGGAAAAAAGTGATGGTGCCCTTGAGTAGGTTCTCATTTCACTCGATTGAGTTTTTCCTGGTAAATGAGACATCCCCCACCCAATTTACACCAATTTGGTCTTCTTCTGTGATAGCCATCTCCGAGCTGAAGATGAGCTTACGTCTGTGGGAAATGTCTCATCTACGCGTGCTTTGTGCACTCAGTGAGTCGGAACACTGGAAACGGGAGGTGCAGCCGTAGTGACTTTTTCTTTTTTTTTCTTTTTTCTTTTCTGCATGTGGTTTTCTGTTAATGGAACTCGTGTTATTTACCCCTCTAATACTGCACTATATGCCTGTACGTGTTCAAGCGGGTGTGGTTTTCTTAGTTTCTTAGTTAATGAGTTTTGGGGACTTAGATGTGTTTCTCAGCGAGGAGGCTGTCGTTGCTGCAACTGATATTATCAAACAGATAACAGATGGATGTGGCACATTTCCCCCCTTTCTCTCTCTCTCTCTCTCTCCCGCTCTCTCCTCGTCAATCTTCGTCTCATTCATTTGACTTTTTACGCCTATGGCATGCTATTATTCCGATATCTATTGTTTTCGTTTTTTTCACATCACAATATCTCTGCCACCTACAATGAAACAACTCCTTCTGTTAACGTTTGTTTGTGTTGGGATTTAACGCCACGTCAGCACGATCACGACTATATTGTAAGAGAAAACAGGAGCAGGAAGAGAGAAGAGATGTCACCCCTAGAACTTCGAGGATGGCATTCCATGGGAGACATCCCACCGATGTCAGGCTTTCATCGCCTGCAGGTGGGAGCAAAGAACCTACTTATATAGCCCGGGCCCCCTGAGGGCCTTGTGTACATTTGATTAGTGTGTCTCAGTTATATAATGCAGCTCTTTAACTTAGAAGAACAGTACAAGGCTTTATTCATTCACTCATTCATTCATTCATTCATTCATTCATGTATTCGAGGTTCCGTCTCTCAAAGAGGTTGGAGGTCATGACACGCCATCTTTCTCGGTCTAGTGCAATCTCGCAGCACTCATTCATTGTTCTCCCAGTCATCTCATCTATATTCCTAAGCCAGCTGTTTCGTCTTCCGCCTCTTCCTCTTTTTCCCTTCGACTTTTCCTTCTACGATTTCTTTCTTTATGTTTTCATGCCTTCCTATGTGGCCGTAGTACGAGAACTTTCTTCTTCTTATCGATTCTAGAAGGATTTTCTTCTTCAGACAAGGCTTTATATAGTTAATATATTATACAATTATGTAGCTGAGAGTTGTTTATGCTTGTTGTTTCTTTTGACTGATTGAATGAATGTACTCAGACAGCTCGCACTGTTCACCTAGTGGTAGAAAACACGAATATTTTGTGTGACGAGCATGAGTTACCATGAAAACAACTCCTGCAAGTTACCATGAAAACATCTCCTACAAGTTACCATGTTACCATGAAAACATCTCCTACATGTTACCATAAAAACATCTCGTACATGTTACCATGAAAACATCTCCTACAAGTTACCATGTTACCATGAAAACATCTCCTACATGCTACCATGAAAACATCTCCTACATGTTACCATGAAAACGTCTCCTACATTGAGCCATTATCTATAAGCCTAACTTACTTACCATGTGGCCGAGTTTGTCCCAGGGAGGATTCTGAGAAAATTCACTCAAGGTTTGTTTCGGTGAATCATTTGTTATTATGGTCGGGAAGATGAAGATACCAGAGGCATGGGAAAGCGGTGAGCTGAGTGGGTGGGATCTGGAGATGTTGCTGCTGTTGCTGCTGTCGTAACTGCTCGTGCAATTACCCTCATTGCCGCGGGGATCCGGAGTTTATAAGTAGGTTCTCTGCCCCCACCTGCAGGAGGTTTAAGCCCGTCATTGGTATAGTGTCTCCCATGGAGTGCCATCCTCGACATTCCGGGAAGACATTTCTTCTCTCTTCCTTGCTCCTGTCTTCTGACTCGCTTTCTTTCCTCTCTTCTTCTTGATGTGTAAACGTATCTTACCGTGTTTAACACAATATAGCCGTAATCATGCTGATGTCGTTAAACAACAACACAGCACACACAATCACTCTCAAGACAGGGTCATAACCCTGGACCCTGAGGTACGCGGGTGGGGAAAAGGCGTTTCCTCAAAGGACAATATGAACGTTTATACAAACATGTTGAAACTAACAGTGCATTGCCCTAAAAGTGTATGCTCTTGGACTGGAATCTAACTCGCGGGGGCGTCACCCAAAAAGCATGAGGGATAAGTCCGGAAAAGGCGACATCTCTAAAGGGCAACCAAGAGCTCTATATTATCATTATGTTTCTATGAGAAAAAACAAGGCCGAGATGCAGGAATGTGTGCACTTTGATGAGATACTAAATCCCCCCCCCCCCCCAATAAACATGGGAAGTGGAGCTGGATAAAGGCAGATCAAAAAGAGGCAACTTGGAATAATGGACATCCAGGAGAAGAAAGCGCCACAGTCGTAGATCTGAATATTTTTTTATGAGATGCCATCTGGCAGAGACACCAGTCCCAGGATTAAGCTTGGAGGCATGCTAGAGTAGATCTTGACTGGCTAAGGCGTCGTTCCAAGGTATGATGTAGCAGGAGGGGGGGGGGGGAGGCAGAGGAGAGGAGCGGGTAAGGGGGATGTGCTAAGTATGTATGTATGTATGTATGTATGTATGTGTGGATAAATGGATGGATGGATGGATGGATGGATGGATGGATGGGTGGATAATGTATGTATGCCAACGCTAGAACTTCCCAAATATATGCACTGATTCGATAGTAATCGACAGGGGTTATGAGAGATGGGAAAATGAAGGAACCATACAGGGACCACCCAGAGCCTCGTATGTGTGAGAAATCCAAGGCTCAAAACACATAAATGTGTGCACTGTGATGGGACGCTAATTGACAAGGCCTCACCCTTAGGCCCAAGGTATGAGGGGTGAGAAGGGGAAAGAGGCTGACTCCCCGGGGGTGTTGATGGAGGAGGGGGGAGGGACAATCTTGAACTGCTATATTATGTATGAGAAAACCAAACTACCCATTGCTGTCAAATGTGTGCACTGTGATGAGACATAAGGGTGTCAACTTTAGACATGGGAGAAAGGTGGTCTCACGCTACAAAACCATATGGGTTCTGATGAGCTCACATGTACGTGCGTTAGTTATGAGAAACTTAATACCAAATAACGCGGCGCGCTTGGGCTTGGACAGCGGAGAGCGGATAATACCGGAGTTGGCCACGTTTTTACTCACCCTTCCGCCCTTTACACAATCTGTCAAATCTGCAAACTGACTCAACGCGCGCCTGCACCTGCACGATAAGAACATGTGCATTTTTTTTGTGTGCCCTCAGCATTTTTTAACAGCCTCCTCATCCCCACTCCCACACCTCCTTTCTCTTTTTTTATTTTTCTCCATCCCTTGCTTTATCTCAAATTTCACCCCGTGTTCTTGCACCTAACTTCTTTCTTTCTTTTTTTTTTTAACTTCTGTTTTTCCCAGCTGACATTTTTGGGAGGGGGGGGGGAAGGGGGAGGGGGTTGTTCTGTTTTGTTTTTAACTGTTTTTTTTTTAATGGCACAGTCTGTTTAAATTAAATCCCGCCTTCCTGCTAAAACCTAAAAAGGCTTATAATGTCTATGTTGTCCAGATACAGAGACGAGGGATTAAAAGAAAACAGTTAAATGACTTGTCATTTAAAGATTTTATTTGCTATCCACTTCAAACCTTCTCCCTTTGAAGCAGACACTGCGATGTAGATATAATTTCAAACACATCATAAAACAGCTTTGAAATGAACATTACAAGCACACACATGCACACAAATAAGATAACACTAAGTCAGATACCCAGGTCATGAAGCTTGAAGCCACCCTGCATGTTCATGTGACTAAAAAAACAACAACAACAAAACAAACAAACAAACAAACAAAAAAACTGCAATAAAGTAACTATAAAAAACACGCTATCTACCGCAAATGCTATTAATGCCACCTAACACACGCACGCCCACGCTTAAAAGGGTTGAACAGCGCATATTGAGCTCGCAAACTTAAATTTTTGTGAGATTTTGTACAGCTGAGATAACCACCACGACAGGAGGTTGAAAAGCTTAACAAAACCGTAACTGTAACCCACCCTTGGAGATGTCCAGTCAAATAGATTTATCCTTTATTTCACTATAAAATAACTAATAACATGTGGCGACTTGTCCAACGCATCCATGAACGCAGAAAATGTATCTCATTTATCTCATAGAGAAAGGAGCATGTACATTTATAGACAGGTGTTTATATAACCCTGTAACCCTGTACCCCAACTCTTGACACAGAAAGCCACTTCCTCCAACCTGGCGTAATCTCAAAACCGCAATAAGATAGAAAAAAGAAAACCCTCCCACAAAATGTGACATATTTATTCAGCCATAAGATACATTAGTTGGCTAACGTGCACCTGCATTATTAAATTTGTTTGTTTGCTTGTAAAAAAAGCATGTTATCTAACCCCCATTCCCGTTTCTTGAAAGTGATCAGCAGTGGCATCCAAGGATGTAACCTAAAAACCAAGTATCTAAAGCAAAGGTACATACAATAATAATAAAAATAATGATAATCGAATCATCTAACACACGTGCCAATAATGACAAGGCTGTTACTTACCACTCATTGTAAATCTCATGCTCTGAAGCAATGGTCCCCAACCCCCGCGGATCAATTGGTACCGAGCCGCACAAGAAATGTTTAATTATTTCCATTTTATTCACTATCCGAGTCTAACGATGTTTTCTTTCCCTTTTATTGTTATGCTACTTGTCATGCGAATCACGGTGACAGAAATCTACTTTATTCAAGATATAAAATGTTTTAGCACCCGTACAGATACATGTACGGAGGTACCCACTTAGCACTATCTACGCCCCCCCCCCTCTCCCGGGTCGCGGTAAAATTGTCAAACGTTGAACGGTCCGGGGCGACAAAAAGGTCGAGGACCACTGGTCTAAAGTACCACAATAAACTAGCTACAAACTGATAACAACAAGCTCCGCTTTTTTTACATTTGTCATACAGACGACTAGATCTGGATATATCCCAAGAAAAGAGTGTTAACCTTTCATTAACACGTTTAAACATGCATTCTTGTCATGGTGGATTTCACCGACTTGTCAGTGCTCTGATTCTAATCCCAGGGTGGACTGCGAGGGGTTACTCTTAGCAGCCTGCCTTGAAGTGTACATGTGTGTTTGG
>JBCAUA010109658.1:0-10053 GCA_038406235.1 Peronia verruculata
TTTCAGTGTTTTTGAGGTCTTTTGGGACCAAGAGACATACAGAAACGGATTCTAGACATATTTTCCCGTCGAAATCGGCAGTAACTAAAAAATCGATTTTTTTTCTAAAAAACTGAATATTCGCACCGCGGATCCCCTTAAAAAAAAAAAAAAAAAATCAAAATGACATTTTAGGTCCGCTTGCAAAGATTTGAAGAAATTCACATATTTACTTTTTTTCTTCAGAACTGCAATAAGTGTAGTTTTTAATGGCAGGTGGTGTAGTGGGAAAAGTAATTTTTACTTTTTTTTTTTTTTCTGTCAATCTTCACTATTTTTTGGCCATAAAAGAATTAAATTTTCAGGAGAAATTTTGCTTTTTGTAGACTTTTCTCCCCTTTTCAATGCCCATGTCAATACACTGCTTCACGATCTGAGGAATTTTGATTTTGCGTGAAAGAGATTCCATTGTGGTTTGTGTGGTAAATTAAAAGCTTTGGTTCCACACATAACTAGTAGTAAATTTTGAATTTTAAGACAGGGTTTTAATAAGGATTTTTAGTCACATAAATTCCATTATTCATGCTATTATTGTTAAGGACTAGTTGTGAGCATGAAAAAAATATGTCTTGTGCCCAGGGCAAATGAGTTAGAAGTCATGCTGGGCAATGGCGAGTTACAACAGATGTCACTACAGTTAACCTTTTGAGAAATTAACTTCCCTCCCTCCCCTCAATATTTTAAAGAAAATCAGTATTTCATCAATTTACTTTATGAGTCAACAAAAGTGGATTTCTTTTTATTTTTTTGTCCTCTCTTCAAATGCTGAAGGATCATTTTAACTTAATTCAATTTATATTTGAATTTTACTGGGAGATTGTGTATTACTTCCCTTTGCTCGACGAATGAGGTGTTGAGCAAGCAGTGTAAAGAGTGAAAAATCCTTTATGTGTTGTTATTCAGAAGACTGTTCACCAAAATATTGGACAAAATGTCTTGCACACAGAGCAAATGGGTTGGAAGTCACGCCGGGCAGTTGCAAGTTATGGCCGTTTTAATTATTTTCTGACTCCAGATATCCAAATTTTTTTTTCTTGTTAGAAAAGGTTGAATTTTTGTGGGAAAAAAAAAAAAAAATTTGAGATCTCAGCCAGAAAATACTTAAAAATGGTCGTAACTCGAAATCGCCTGGCACGTCTTCTGACTCATTTGCCCTGGTAGCAAGACAAAAAAAATTTTGCTACATAGAAAATAAGAAAACGGAAACAGCTTTGGTCGTATAATATGTAAATATTTCATTTATCTTTTCTTAACAGCAGTGTTAATGGCCTTCTCCAAATTTCTTCCCCATGCACGCAGGTCATCGGGAGCGAAGCGAAGGTGTTCTTGAGTGATAGAATTACTTGAATTACTTGAATTTCTGCATTATGAAATGATTTGACGTTTTGAAATGTAGGAGGGTTACTCTTCAAATACTCTTACCATTCATTGTTTTGCAACGGTTGACACGTCACCTTTTCAGCCAATGTTTTACAGTAGATTTTATTTGGCAGTTGCTGATTGAATTCTTCCATTTATTTAACCCTTTGAACCCTGGTCACCATTGCCTGAATAAAAAAACCCTGTCATTGGCCTTCCGGGCAGAGAATGCACATTTCTCATTTAATATTCAATATCTTTTTGTAAACTTGAGCCTCAAACCCGATCATGGGTGCAGACATTTGTAATCACCGTAGTCCTAATCGTCCTCACCCCAAAACGACCTATTAGACCTATTTATTTTTCACTGTAGTGGCCACACAGGACTGGGATGAGTGTCACCCCGGTCTACTGGGCTGTGGGGAATAGGAAACTGGAAAATCTGCCCTGTGTACCGGGCTATAGGGTTCAATGGGTTAATTGGGGTTAGCCTTTTTTTTTTAAAAATTATTTTTATTTATTTATTTATTATTTTTTTTTCAATGGCTTTCAGGTTGTATAAATTGACTGCATTTTGTTGTCCTTATTATTATTGTTTAATTGTTATTATTATTATTATTACATTATTACTAGTATTCATTATTATTGTTATTCTTATAATTTTTTTTTGTTTTTGTTATGTCCTTTGGGAATTTTGACATTATTCTTCAGTTTTATTAGTTAAGTTATTGTATGAGAATTGACTGTGTCCTTTCAAAGTTGCCAGGCATTCAAAGGTTATTTTGAATTTTGAGGATGCTGTATTCCCACAGTCTTCATGTTTTTTTTCTGTTGTCTGTGAAAAAAATTCTGTCTTCACTGGTCTAGAAGAGCTATACTAGAGACACTTAGACCAGATTTTTATTGCAAATTGTGAATGTCTTGTCATCTGCAGGGCTGTCAACCCCTTTGGATTTCTCATAATTAGTATGATTTTTATTATAAATTATGACATTTTGGTTGTAGCTGTAATTTTCTGAATTTATGAGTAAAATGGATCATTTTATAAAAATACAATAGAACTGTCAGACCGGCATCTTGCAAAACAATTCAAGAAAAATAAATAACATAGAAATCTATAATTAACTTGATTGTGATGATAAAATATGCCAAATTTTTTAGCCCGCTTGGCTCTTCGTTAAGAAAGGTAAAATGGATCATTTTTAAGATGCAACTAAATTTGCACAGTTCCAGGTTTAAAATTGTCAAGTGTGGAGATTGTATTCCATATATGTATACTTGCATCCACAGAAAAATCACTGACTCACTACATCACTAATTAATCTTTCAAATATCTAATTTTCCACTTGTTTGTCAAAGAAAAATTATTGTTGGTGTTGCAAGCAACCCTCTCAACTTTTTTCACCGAAGAGTAAAAACTGGCGTCAGTTTATAAACAAAAGGTTTTGCATGGGATCTTTGCAGATTTCTTTCCTTGCATTTCTGTTGCCTAGTTTGACTAAAGATGGTATCACAGTACATATTTTTAGCTCACTTTTGAAGGGGAAAAGAAAACTTGAAATTTCCATATTTTGGACACGATGAATGCTTGCACCACTGGCCGGCGTTATATAGTGGGTTGGCAGCCCTGCATCTGAGGTTGAAATTACCAGTCTGATAAATAAGCAAAATGTGATAAACTTTATGCTGTTTGAATTTGAATCATAGTTTTAATTATCTTCTTTTTTTCATCTGCTGTCTTTTTTTCAGGTATGCGCTGACAAATTTGATATGACAACAGAGAAGTAGATCCTTCATTCAGAGTTGACATTGTCAGAGAATTTCTGCCACACACATTCTTCAGTCTCAGAGCTCTCGTTATGTGCCCACAGTATTTTCATTTCTGAATTTTCTTTGTTTTTTTTCTAAGTGGTTTTCTGTTTTGGATAGCACCTGATTATATCTTTAGAATTGTAAATATTTGCCAGATCCTTTGGGGTTTTGTTTCTTTTTGTTTTGTATGAAGGGGAAGAAAGCCACCTAGTGCACCTGATATGTAATGTTAATTAGATTTCACTCTTTAGTTCTGCTAGGTGAGGTATTTCAAGCGGTTCTTTGACATTTTCTTCAGCATCTTAGTGTGACTTTGATTTTGCATGTAATTCTGATCTTTTTGTTGAGGCTATTTAACCATCAGGTCTTACATAGCTAGATCTCAGTGTAGATACAGATTTCAGGAAGTGGAAAAATGGAAAAAAGCTTCTGTGGATTTAAGCAGTTATTCAGCCAAATAACTTAGTTTGGGTCACTCACAATGGAATTGAAGACGGATGAAATTGTGAAAAGATGAAATCAACAGATATCCATAGTGGATAGCAAACAGTTAATACCTGTACTACTGCTACCCAAAGCCATATGGTTGGTAGAAAATCCAGAAAAATGGGAGGAAAGGATTTTGACTGATGATTATTTCACAAAGTTGAGAATGAGAGTTCAGAAAGATAAACCTATTCAAGAGAGGGATAATGTAAAGCAATATATGAAACACCTACTGTATTTCATAGCTATATAATGAGCTAGGTTTTCACAATATACTTGACATTTATCATTAGTCAGCAGGAGTTTCATTGAGTATCCTCATTAGGATGTTCTGTGAGTACACCATACATATAAATCTTTTTTATTTGCCTTAGATGAACCAGGCTGTCTTTGTTGGTAACTTTGACTTCTGAGATCGGATTGTGAATGTTATGATACATAATGTTACAAAATGAGACTGTAAAGTAAGTTAGGAGAGAAAATAAAAAAAGCCTCTCTAATACTGTGCATATGTTAAGATTCAATAATTGTAAAATTTGTTTGTTTCAAAGAGGAATATTTTGATCTGATTGTCACATGTAGTGTATAGGCCAAAGTTAGAGTGAAAGAGAAGCTTATGTTTGGCATACCATATAATGAATCCCTGAGCTCAGGGAGAATGCAAAAACTTGGCCTTGAGATTGCTTGTTATACTTTTTAATGAAGGAATAAACTGCTCCTTTCTATAGTAACTGAGTAGCTAGTTGGTCAGGTAAGATGACCCATTGTTAAGGGAACCACTCTAGGTTCTGTGTTGAGCAAACAGATTCGTCACTATTGTAAGATAATAGCATTTGGTCATTTTCCTCAATTTTAAGATATTCAGAAAAAAAAAAGAAACTTGTTACAGCACAAGGCATTTGATGAGCTGTGCCATTGTATTCTGTGGAATTGATCCACAATTCTGTCACCACATTTTAGAAATAATATTATTTGATGGTAGTCATGCTCAGAAATATACACAAGATAGCGGTTATGTTTGGGCATGTGTCAGATTGATGCCTTTATCATAGGAGAGAACAGTGGCGATATAGTTTAACTGATATGTTTTTAAACTTTATTTTCGCGCTAAATTTATTTCCAGCAGTGGAATAGAAATATGTATGAGCAATCTTAGGAATGTCTTAGCAAAAGAAAATGGGAAAGGGGAAAAAATTGTGCCTCTTTTTTAATGTATGGCATTTTTTTGTTTTTTTTTGTTTGTCTCTTACTTTGTTCCTTGTGTGGTGTGTGATGGTGTGATTTGCCGTGGGGATCAGCATCTTTAAAACTTGTGTTTGTGGAGCTAGTGCGACCACACTGTCTATCTCAGGACATCTGCCATGATAGTATGAGATAACGTCGAAACATTGGTCTCTTGTGTGTGACAAAATATATGTGGTATGTCCATGGCCAGCTCCCCCCACTCCCCCCGCCCCTCCACGTTCGATCAATGTTTTGGCCACGGACCAGATTTTGCTAGTTTTGCAGAATCTTTTGGTAGCTTCCACGAACTGATGATTATCAGATGAGGTAGTAGAGGAGAGCCCAGATCAGACATATTATCCATTCCTTCATGTAACATTGGATAAAAGTCAATGTCTCTGATTGCTTGTGGGAAGGTAGAAGATGGATACCAGTTGGCTGACAGCAGGCAAGACGGAGTGCGGGTGGTGGGGTAGCAATGGACTGCTACAACAAAACTGACCAAATCACTCGCTAAATGCTTAGCTACAGGAATGCAAAATGCCTAGCAGTGAAGGGGTTGAATTTGAGAGGGAAATGGTTGGCTTGTTTTGGGGTGAATTAGAATGAGCCCCAATCGTACATCGTCTGGTGAGAAATTACCATATATATGTAATGATAAAACTTATGTTACCCTTATATTCAGTGCGTTGTTGGAAGAGTCGACAATTGAATTATTGGAAAATTTGTGACTCTTATTATTCACCTTATTTCATCAAACAGTGTCTACCTTTAACTTGAAGCCATCTTATACGATTATTCCACCTATCTTACCCAGTTTGTAAATATCAATTTGAGGTATGTGCCTCTTTATGTGCCACGTAAAATGAACGTTTTTGTGTGTAAACAGTTTTTTTGTCATATGGGGGATCTTTATTTAACATGATGGTGAGATGAGTCTTAATTCCACTTATACCTTTCACACTGGGATCACTTGCCTTCAAGGATGTTCAGTCCTTTATGATGGATAAATTTACAGAGGCAACAGAATATTGCCTTTTTTTCTCTTCTCTCTCACTTTGGTCCAGACAGGAAAACTGTTGTGGAATTTTCTGTTATGGAATGTCTGAGGCCTCCATACCTTAGGAATGTTCTGCTAAGGAATGTCTGAGGCCTCTGTTCTTTAGGAATGCTCTGTTAAGGAATGTCTGAGGCCTTGGTTCCTTGGGAATGTTCTGTTGAATATCTGAGGCCTCCATTCCTTTGAAATGTTCTGGGAATGTCTGAGGCCTCCATTCCTAAGGAATGTCTGAGGCCTTGGTTTCTTAAGAATGTTCTGCTAAAGAATGTCTGAGGCCTCTGTTCCTTTGGAATGCTCTGTTAAGGAATGCCTGAGGCCTCAGTTCCTCACAAATGTTCTGTTACGTAATGTCTGATGCCGCCATCTCTTAGAAACGTTCTGTTACATGATGTCTGAGGCCTTGGTGTCTAAGAGATCTTCTGTTAGGGAATGTCTGAGGCCTTGGTTCCTCGAAAGAGGCTGAATATTCCAAGTGATACATTAATTTTGGTTATTTGAACGTGAGTATTTACTGTTGTCACAGATACACCTGATGTAGATTGTACTGGTCTGTGCAGTACTGATTTTGCGACGAGATTCCGCTTGCAAATTATATATATATTTATATATATATTTGAATTTTTAAAAAGAATGTTTCTGATTTAGTTTCTCACCTCTTTCTCTTGTGATGAAGAACGAGTGCCTGAATTGACCTGTAAATATGAAGATCTTGTTAACATTTTTTTTTTTACACATTCAATTCATTCCGCAGAAATGAAAGTTGTTAGAATATGTGCATATAAAATGTGATTTCATTTACCCAAAAGCTTATGAGGTCTTGCTGCCAGAGGAATTTTTTTTTTCTCAGTTGTGATGGCAAGCGACCGCCTCCTCATGGGTTTTTTTTTTTTTTTTCCCCTTTTTTTTTATTGTAATGGGTGAGTATAAATCTTGTCCTTCTTTTTGTAAAGAGTGAATATAAATCTTGTCTTTTTTTTTACGTAATGTTTTTGGAAGAAGAGTCAACGAATGTTCTAGTAATCTCAATTCAGTTTCTCATGTACGTATGTATTTCCAATATTTTGCTCCCAACTATATTACATATGTATGCACTTCAAGCTATAATATTGCATGCTTTCAAGACCTTTTATCCTTTTTCTTTTTAAATGTGGGTTTAGTGAAATTGTCTTCGATCTTCAGTAAACTGAGGAGTCAAGTATATTCATAATGACAGGTAAAAAATAAGACAAATATTTGATAAGGATTGTTGTTTCAGACAGTTGTTAGAGACAGAGAATTACATTTGAGAGTTGTTTTTTTTTTTTTTTTTTTATAGCGAAGCAGAAGAAGTTATAGCTTAGTGGGATACATCGGATAAGGGCGGACTTTTGTGGTTATCAGAATGTTCCATGAACATTAAAAAGGCTCTGAGATTTTGTGAAGTGAGCCGGGGGTGTGCCTTATGTAGGAAAAATGAAACGAGAAACCAAAAAGTAATTTGTATGTGCCCATAGAGGTTTTTACCTTTATCCTGACACCTTTAACTCCGAAACAAGACTGACAGTTTGATGGTTTTTGTGATTAATGAGCCATCTAGCAAAATCAGAAGAGACACGACATTGATGAGATCAGGCATTCGTCAAACTGAGGCGACGGAAGAAATCACCATTTTTTGTGTGTTTTTTTTCAACAAGTAAATTTTTAATGCATTTTTTTTTTTTTTTTTTTTCTCCAAAGCCCTTCAAATTCCATTGGAAATATACGGTATTTCAGAGTTAAATTTGCTGAAATATATTGAGTAGAAGTTCCAACATCTGTATTTGTGGGAGTGGGAATTAACGAAATTGATCAGTTGTCTTCTCACTAAATTTGGTGGTGTCGATGGCCTAGCAGTTGGGCTGTCGGAGTCGGGATCCGAAGTTCCGGGTTCATATCCTGCCTGGTCCCGACATTTTGTCCCTGAGAAAGCCAATTTACACATATTTCCTTACTCCACCCAAGTTTGAATTGGTACCCAGCTAAAGACAGTGATTGATATTGTTAGATTGATAAGGATTTGAGCGCCCAACAGGCAGCCACCTTGTAACATTAATGAATATCTTCTCTGGGTCTGTTGGGGTAATAATAGATTGTAAAGCGCTTAGAGCCTGTACAGAACGGGGACAAGGGCTATACAAATACTCTCTGTTATTATTATTGAATTAAGTTGCAATACCAACCTTTATTGTTTTTAACTACCAACATTTTGACTTCTACTGAAGAGAGAGCAAATTAATATGTCTCGCGGCCAGTCAAAATGAGACGTAAGTCGCTGGGCTAGAACGGAGAAATCAGACTTTGAATGTGAGGAGGGGGGTCAGATATCATTTTTTTTTTATTGCAGAAATCGAAAGTGCATTCATTTCTAAACAAGACAGTATCGGTCTTACCCTCTATTTATACATATTACCTGATTAAAATCGGGTTTTTTATGAGGCAGGCATGTAGATTTATGTGTACGACCATTCATTTAAATTCGATTTACTCGGAATTCCGCTCATTGCTGAGTGGTTCCCCCCTTGCCTCTTTAAACTGCAATATCTCTGGCTAGAATAGAGTTAGCTCAAAACTTTTTTTCACTTCCTAAAAGGGTATGAAATAAGCTTTCACATGATACCAAAAACTCAATACGGTGAAAAATCGACATACGTCTCATTTCGACTGGCCGCGAGACAATTATCACTTGTATAACATAATACAATGCACGGTCCTGGTTACCAGAGAGTAGTTGACCTCATTCAAAAGTACTCGTTCTTCTCCCATAAAGAGTCTAGAGAAAAATCGAACTTTTACCATCGTTATTATTCTCCCCCCCCCCCCAAAAGAAAAAACAAACGAATATCAGATTACAATGTGTCCTACTTCTGCAGCAGTTCATGTGACAATTGTCCATTTTTGACCATAATAAAAGACCAATTGGTCCAAAACTACTCCAACTATCAAAGAGGTCGTGTAAAGACGAACAGTTATAAAGCTAAACTTAACAAGATGATGGTTACCTGATAACAACTCACCAGAGATCTGAAACTGGTAAACGGACATGACAAATTGCGTCAAACATTAGGCGGGCATATTACAACAACATGTCACAGTTGCTGTCTTGTGAGAATGTTCCAGACCTAGCCCACCACCAGAGAAGCTCATACACTCTTCAAATGTCAAGGCCTTGAACACACTCTCTCTCTCTCTCTCTGTCAGTGTGTGTGTGTGTGTGTGTGGGTGTGTGTTGGGGCTTAACGGCACATCAGCACGATAACGACAATATTATTGTGCCTAACACGGTGAGTACATTTACACCGCAAAATTCTGATCAGGGTATATATCAACGTGTTTACGAGTTATAAAATATCAAAATGTGTATATGAACTTGGGTTATCATAAATTGTGTAACAAAACAAAAAGGTCGATGTAAGCAGTTTTGCGGCACTCCGTGGGGTATCTGCTATGACGTGTTGTTAAAACTTGTTATACCAACCAACCTGGAAACCAATGAAATAACAAGGCACTCATATCATATGACGTCATCTCGAGCCATTTTGACCGTCATCCAAGTTACTAACCTTTACCAGGTAAAAACGTTCAAGAAAAGCATTGTACACAAATTTTCTTTTATCACTTGAACTATGTGTCTAACACAACAATTCGGAACGATTCATCATGTGGTGAACATACTTATTTCTTTGCTTGTAACCCTTTTGTTTGTTTCTTTGTTTTTGGCTTTACGAAGAAAAATTAAAGTGATTTTTTGCTCAGATGCCGTGGTTTTACTATACTTCCTGTCCATGGCGAAAAGGTGTAACGTACCTGGCTGAGAAAAAAAGCTCATCGCAGAACACAATAATTATACTATCATAGCAGAAAAAAACCTCTCGACCCAGCAGTTGTGTGAAGACTTTAAGGATACGATTCCTGCTAGAGTTCTCATCTTTTTGGATAATAGTAGATAATAAAGAACATGCAAACTGAAGCAGGGAGATAACTAGAATATAAGCTTGAAATAATTGCTACTTTATATAAGCTCTGACGCCACTCTATAGGCGTTTATCTCGTAAGTT
>JBCAUA010109669.1:0-10052 GCA_038406235.1 Peronia verruculata
AGATAGATAGATAGATAAATAGATAGATAGATAGATAGATAGATAGATAGATAGATAGATAGATAGATAGATAGATGACCATTCACAGAAATGTGTGTGTGTGTGTGTGTGTGTATGCTACTTTATACCCATTAAAGCAGAAATATCGGAAATAAAATTCATACCTGTGTTCTATTATTACTTTCAGTTATAAGTCGGTTATCACCAAAAGAAAAACAGTATATCTCTCAGACACTCTAACACGCCATCAAATTCTACCGACACTTTTATGGAAAGTAAGTGAAAGTTTGAAAGGGTGGACTTTTAAATTCATTGAAATTGTAAGGTTTACATAATTATTATTAATTAATTATTATTATTATTATTTATATCATTGATATCTGTCCTCTTTTTTTTAAAAAAGTGCTTAGATAACATTAGAAGTTAGGTATATCCTTGCTTAAAATCTCAGTGACAAAGGCAGGTTATATTCATAAGCTGGTGTCTGAGCATTGGTACCCAAGAAAAAAGTTTTCAGCTTGAGAGGACCGTAATAAAGAAATGGCAAAGACTTTCAATTTCATGATTATCTTCGTTTTATAAACTGTAATAAGACTGTTTAACCGGCAACGAATCAAACAAGTTAAGAAATACAAATAGCACATTTGCTAATAAAGAACACGTACCATCATTGGTATCATCTTCATCATCGTCATCATGATTTGTTTTTATATATTAGAGGACTATCTAACCGGTCACTAATGAAATACGTTTAAAAAAAAAAGCACTTAGGATTGTGTAGAACTCGATATTGATACCCTCATCATTATCTCACTAAATGACAATTTGGGACAATGGAGGCAAAAGGGTTACAGAAAAAGAAGCGAAGTTCGTTCTAAGACAGACGGACATCAATTACACTTTAATACCTGTTGTTGTATTGTTTGAGTCTTGATTTCATATCGTCCTTTCATGCCAAATCATAAAGCACAGGTGTAATATAAAGCATATACGTTAGGGTAATCGCTCGTGTTTCAAAAGCAAGCAACATATCCAGTTACCTTGAGGTCCGGGTGTTGTGCTTGGCTTTTCTGTTGTCAAGTCATCTGTCGTTGAGTTATCTGGAGTTGGTTCCGTTGTTAATGTTGTAATGTTATCTGTTGTGGAGTTATCTGTTGTTGTTTCCGTTGTTGTTATGTAATCTGTTATTGAGTTATCTGTTGTTGTTATGTAATCTGTCGTTGAGTTATCTGTTGTTGTTTCCGTAGTTGGGATGGTTTCAGTTGTTGAGTTATCTGTTGTTGTTGTTGTTTCCGTTGTTGTTATGTAATCTGCTGTTGTTGTTATAATGGCATCTGTTGTTGAGGTATCTGTTGTTGCTCCCGTCGGTGACGTTGTATCTGTTTCTGTTTTCGTTATTGTTGCTATGATATTTGTTGCTGTTGTATTTGTGGTACCTGTTATTGTTTCTGATGTTAATGTAGTATCTGTTGTTGTAGTAGTATCTGTTGTTGTGGTTGTATCTGTTGTTGTGGTTGTATCTGTAGCTGTTTGAGGTGGTAACTGTTGTTGTGTGATGGTGTCTGTTGTAATGATATCTGGTGTTGTGGTGGTTTCTGTTGTCTTTCGGGTTGTTGTTGAAATATCTGTTGTTGTGCCCGTTGTTGGTGAGGTATCTGTTGTTGTTGTTGTGGTCTTTGTTGTTGTAAAAGCATCTGATGTTGTTGTTGTTGTTAGCTTATCTGTTGTTGTTCCTGTTGTGGTAGTGACATCTGTTGTTGTTGTGGTATCAGGTGTTGTAGTGGTCCCCGTTGTTGCCCTCGTTGTTGTTGTGATATCTGTACTTGTTTGAGGTGTTGATGTCGTACGTCGTATTTGTTCAGTAGTTGTTGTGCTACCTGTTGTTCTAAAAGGATCTGATGTTGTTGTATCTTTTGCCGTTCCCGTTGTGGTAGTGACATCTGTTGTTGTCGTGGTATCAGGTGTTGTAGTGGTCCCTCTTGTTGTGATATCTGTCGTTGTTTGAGATGCTGAAGTTGTAGGTCTTGTTTTTGCTGTTGTTCCTGTCGTTGTTGTGGTAAGTGGTGTTGTTTGAGGTATTATGGTGTTATCTGATGTTGTAGTATCCAGTTTTCCTCCCGTTGTTGCGCTGGAATATGTTGTTATTTGAGGTGTTGCAGTAGTATATGTTGTTGTTTCCGTGGTTTTTGTTGTTGTTGGAGATGTTGCGACGCTCCAGTCGAGGTTGAAAGGTGTATAGAAACCAGGTGTTGCTGTGGTTTGTGTTGTTTGTGGTGCTGTTGTGGTATATCCCGTTGTTTCTGTTGTTGTTTGAGAGATTGTATATGTTGTTTTTTCCGTTGTTGCTGAAGGTTCTGTTGTTGTTTTAGGTGTTGTTGTGGTATATGTTGTTTGAAGTGGTGTTACCCCTGTTGTTGTTTTAGGTGTTGTTGTGGTAAATGTTGTTTGAGTTGTTTTTGTGGTATCTCTGGTGCTATCTGTTGTTGATTGAGGTGTATTTGCAATATCTGTTTGTGTGGTATCTATTGGTGTTGCTGTTGTTGATGGGAATGTGTGCATTGGCGTCCACCAAGCAGTGGCTGCAGAGGCTGGACCTGTTGAACAGAAAGTCCTTACATGCATTTTAAAACAAAATCATTTGAACATATAGTATTTGTGACATTAATCGAAAAGCACTATATTGGATTTTGGATACCAGAAATCGCAATAAAATTACGCAGGACTATAATTTGTCAAATGAACACGTTTAGTATACAAAAAAAGAAAAGGAAAACTTGACTGTGAATATGAATAAACTTATTTATAATAAAAATATTTAAGAGGAGAGGGACATTGAGAGAGAGAAAGAGAGAGAGAGAGAGAGAGAGAGAGAGAGAGAGAAAGGTGGGAGATGAGAAGACGTGGTTCTGTGATGCTGAGCCTTTAGGTTTCTAGCCACAAGCATATAAGTATACATTATTAATTTGTCAGATGGCTTTCACGTAGGAAAGTACCTTTTCAAAAGAGTCTTTGTTAGCTTGAATGGATCCCCCACCCCTTACATACATACAAAAAAAAAAAAAAAATTAAATCAGTAGGCAACAGTATGAGCCAACGGATGCTCCTCTTCCTCCAAAATGCAATAAAATGAAAACAAAAAATATTCTGGCACTTTGGATTGAGGTATATTCAAACGTTACCAGATTCTGCTCACC
Organism: Peronia verruculata; assembly: GCA_038406235.1. Taxonomy (NCBI): domain Eukaryota; kingdom Metazoa; phylum Mollusca; class Gastropoda; order Systellommatophora; family Onchidiidae; genus Peronia; species Peronia verruculata. Next base: position 3,195 of record JBCAUA010109669.1, read on the forward strand.
AATGCTGGATGGAAAGAAAAACGTGTGTTTGCAACTTCTGACTTTACTGCAAGCTGTGGTTCATATCTGGCTGTGTAGACCTATTAAGCCTTGATAGCCCCAATACCATCATGGCATCACGGCATTCTATGGTATGATATGATCTACTGAGCTATTTAAGATTCACTTACATTCTGAGACCAAGAACAGTGTAGCCAGACACAGGGCCAGGGGAAACCACTGGGTGACTGGTTGCCCGGACATTCCGAGTATTTTTCGTCACCACCTGCTCGGCCCTGAAAGCAATAGTACATCATTCGTATGCCAATTTCTCAATAATATTATCGACACTATTGATATGATTACTAATTTTTCCTTTGAAAAAAAAGAAAAAAAAAGCAACAAACAAACAAACAAAAGACTACCAGAATGGACAATGTTTAAACTTGAAATATTTTGAGGGGGGGGGGGGCTGGGAGTCATTTTGGAAACATTTGGGAGGAGACAATTTTAACCATTATCATCGGTTTTTGGCATGCTAATATTAATCAGAAGTAAACAATCGGAAATGTTTGAATTCAATCATGGTTACCATAGCAACGACCGCCATCTTGGGGTTTCCCACTTGATAGTGAGTTACTTTACTTTCTATAGGCTCTGAACTTTTCCAATTTTTTTGTAAATGTTTTTCTATTCAATGTCTAAAGTTTCTCTCGACTGATATTCGTTAAAGTGTTTATTTTTATCCATCATTATTAAAAGTGGCATATAGAAAGGTCAAGGATTTTTCGAAAATTTGACCCCAAAATCTCAAATTTCTCAAAAAACTAAAAATGATACCATAATCCCTCGTGACAAAATTTACATATTATTTTGCCCTACATTCACGTCAAATTTCATGATAGTCGGCCCAGAAGAAGAAAAGAAGATAGCGCTTTTGGGTTGAAAAACGTCACTTCGAGAAAAACGGAATTAAACGTATTTTCAAAGAGAAAACAATACTATAAGGAAAAAAAGCTTTATATCGGGCTTTCAGACTAAAAACATAATTGTTTCACATTCTAAAGTTCTCCCAGTGATTTCTATGACTTGTTTTGCCTTTCACGGGGCATCTGCTTACATTTTTTAAAATCCATTTTTGTTCCCTTACCCCTATCATTAACCCTTTGCTATGGCGCACTTTCAGGGTCATGGCATAATTAATTTCTGATTTTTGGATAAAACTGATGCTGATATTACTGGTCCTAGTTCTAAGGTTGTAATAGACTAAACTTAGTCGGCATAACTTTCAGATTCAATTCAAATAAATTGTAGAAGATCTAGCAGATCAGAAATTTAAAAAAAAAAAAAACATGTTTGGATGTCACAGAGGTTTCCACAGACAGCATTCTTGGGCTGGCATTTCTCTCATCATAAGATATTGGAGGCCATGAAAAGTATCGATGACGCTGTGAGAACCAGACTTCTTCTGGTGCTAACGAAAACATTTTCGTACTGACATACTAGTACAAGGTGCTCCTATCTAAACTTATTTTCAGACATAATTTTCTGATGAGAAAGGTAATTTAGCAAGATCAACTGTTGGTATAGATATTGTTCCCCTCCTGAAGGCCCCAGGAGGTAAGTTGTTTGGAGGAACTTGACCTGACAGGTTGACAGAAAAATGTCGGCGTCAGAGGGGGATGATGTAGAGCTGGTACAGTCCATACCAGGCTTATCTAGTGCTACCAGCAGCTTTTAAGAGGGTTACATAGTGTGGTTGCCCATGATATGACGGTCGGATGGTTGTTAGCCAAGATCACGGTGCGGTCGTTGACATATTGTAGTCTCGAAAGGAAGCATAAAAGAGACCAAAGTTTCATATTGTACAACATATCAGCAACATTTTCAACAAAAATAACAGCATGTTGGAAATCCTATCTTTTCTGGACCGAGGGGACGGCTTCTCAGCGAGGGTAGATTTTGATGGGCAGGTAATGCAGGCGATAGGTATGACCTGGAGTTTCGTTTTTTTTTTTTTTTTAAACTAGTCTAATGGTAGACAACTCATTTAATGCTCTACACCAGTGCTTATACGCTGACCATATTGTCTTCATTCTTACATGTGTGTTGGGATCTTGAAGTGGAACAACTACAAGATTATTCTGAAATTGAATCAACATCGAAGACTCTTTGCAGTCAGGGGCGGCAACAAACTTCCTCTCTAGTTTTCCCGTGGTCATGTGGATCTGGCAACCAGTTCCCTCCATTCCTCTCCCTTCCGTGCCATCCCAATCTCGTCAATCAGTTTATACCTGCCCTTTCCTTTTTCTGTCTGCCTCTCCTCTTCGTCCTTTGTACTGCTTCCTGTAGTATTGTCTTGGAAGAGTTCTTAAAATCTTGTCATTCGCCCGCATCAGTTCAGTTTGCATCCCTATAGTGGCTTAATAGGAATTCATGGGACCCGGTGGCGTGCCAAATTCTGTTTTGCTAAATTTGCATGGGGGATTTGGTCTCTTCAGGTGATAACTAGAAGCTTTCTTGAAGCACTCACAGACATACCAGTATAGTAGACCCAACGCGAAGGGAGCACTCCAGTCCACTTTGAAGAGAGCGTCGACGCTCAGAGGAAGGGACTCGACTGCACTATGGAAAACTACGCGCATATAGAAAGCAATAGAATAGCGATAACAATAACAAATAATAACAACAAATATGAAATAAAATAAAATGCGCGCATGCGCAAAACCTCTTCGTTATGAGTTACTTAAAAAAAGATTTAGATCTTATTCAGTCTTGATGCCCTCCAAATTATAAAATTTTTAATAGAGTTTTACTTTTTCACTTTATTTTATTTGTTATTATTATTATTATTATTATTACTTTTACTATTAAAAAAAATTATGGTTAAAAAATAAACAACTAAATGGTAATACTGGCAGTTAATACGAGAAGGAGACTAAAGGAAGGACTTGTGAAATTTTACCACACTGTAAGCCTGGTGGTAATCAGTGAGTTATTCGAAAGCAGATGCTTTAAAACAAAAAAGATAAAGAAGAAATAGAAGAACGTCCACTAATTTGAATTGTAAATGTGTGAGTAGAAAACAAATGCTCTGCTCCTGTAAAAACGTACACAAAGGAAGAAAGCAAGCTGGACCTAGACATGGTTTTAACATTCACAAACAAGATCCCATTTATTTTAAGTGTTAGATATGGTAGATGTACGTAAATGCTTGCGCACACATTCACATGATCTGGATACCATAATTATAAATGCAAGAAGAAGGCGAGGGACTTTCGGTCGTCATTATAGCACGGTGCTTGAAGTTTAGTTCAGATGCTTTCATTTGATTTCTGTCTGTGATAGGGTCTCATGGTCGAAGTTCTGTTGTAACATATCCGCCTGAAGAACGTGCATCTATATCTACTTTAGCTTTTCAATCACACTTTTTTTCTGTCTATCCTCGTCATCTTTGTCTTGAATTTTTTATTCCTTTTGTTACAAACACACACACACACACACACACACACACACACACACACACACACACACACACACACACACACACACACACACACACACTCTCTCTCTCTCTCTCTCTCTCTCTCTCTTTCCGATTCTTCATTTTCTTTCACTGGGAAGATGTTACAGAGAAGCTTGTGTATGTATATGGAATTTATTCTGATCAATCGCATATGTTTTTGTTTATGTGACTGATCAGAATATTATTAAATTGGTGTCAAGAGTTATCATGCATTATGATGAGCCCTTAACCGCTGTCTGTTTACCTGAGTGCACACAGATATGGGTTCTGGGAATATTTTTTGTACGAGCTTAAATAATTTTTTCCTCGTAATTTTTCCTGCTGAATTACCTTAAATATAAAAACATGAAGTACAAGTTATAGAACACCAAAGTTATGGTTTCCCTTGAAAAGTAGCACTATTGGTGCCTTAAAATGGATAATCTCAGTTACTATTTTTGTCTTTTTTTTTTCTTTCCAAAAGCATTAGGGAAAACTAATAGAATGTCTAAGATGTTTTAGCCCTGTCATTAAAACTCCTCCTCTCCTTTCCCCATTGAGCCATAACTTTCCCTCTCAAACTTAAAAATCTGGGCAGCCGCCAGTGGTCGGACATGTCTTTTAGAAACGCAAGAGCTGTCACAAAGCCGATGCAAATATTGAACCACTGTAAAAAAAATAGTGTCCTGTTGGAAGCCCTACAGGTTTCCAAATAACCAAATAGCTGATGTCTCTCGTGCCAGAAGGCTATTTTGCAACAGTTCGATCCCTGGAGAGCGGAGGTTGCAAGTGTCTTCTTTTTCTCATTCCCTACATTGCAACAGCCTGCCGTCCCCCATAACATCTCTCCGACTTGCAAGTCCAGCATTGTTTTCTCGATTCTGGAACAGCGAAAGCGCCATATCTCTTTACCAATCACTACCACTCACCCTACAACGAGTTCGCTGGGGGAGCCGCAGATGGCATATAGCGCGGTTCAGCTCTCCCGTTCGCGAGCGATATCGTTGCAATTTGAAGGCGATTCCGCTTTTACGAAGCCGTCGGACTCTGTGTGATATGCAAACACGCGTTGAACCTGTGTTGATTCGAACTCAGACCCACGCGTCGGTGGAGGAAGAGTATCATCTCATTCAGGTTTGACCGTCAGATTCCGCAAACAAAGCGGGGAAGAGATGGATGGGCAGATGGCTGCGAGATGAAGGGAGAGAATGTCTTGAGTATGATGGGCCAGGCGGTGTAGGGGCAGTTTTTCAGGCGAGCTATGATGATCGGTAAAATAAACTCCGAGTGCGTCCTATTCTTTCTTTCTTTCTTTCTTTCTTTCTTTCTTTCTTTCTTTCTTTCTTTCTTTCTTTCTTTCTTCCTTTCCTTTATTTCTTTCTTTCTTTCTTTTCTTTCTTTCTCTCTTTCTTTCTTTCTTTCTTCTTTTTTGTTTCTTTCTTCTTTAGGTCTTTCTTTCATTTTCAGTTCTTTTTATTTTCTCTCTCTCTCTCTCTCTCTTTCAGGCTTTTCCTGTTGCAATTCAACGATGGACGTCCTTATTTCTCCGTCTTTTTTTTTTTTTCTTGTTGCTTATTTCCTTTCCTTTGCCTTTTCTTGTTGTTATCCTCTTAGTCATTTCGCCACATAATTCATTAATTAGTTTTTTTCTGTTTCTGCTCTGAGGTCTCCTGAACAAAATCATGCATTTTTTTCTTCTTTCATTTCATAATGTCACCATTAGCAACTGGCTGACATAATAACATATTCGCAAAGTTTAAGCGATGCTGTGACTTTCGGGTCATGTCCCCTCGTTATATTGTCTCAGTGATAACAAAAGTATGAAATTTTGAATTGCGTTTCCTTTATCTTCTCTTCTGGGTCTGTCGTCCTGACGTGAAATGTTGAAATATTCCCTGAATTTGTGTGTGTGTGTGTGTGTGTGTGTTTATTCCTCCCCCCCCCCATATTTTTAGATAGTTGAAATGATTAGTCAGTCTTTCGTCACTATTATTATAGATAAAGAGACTGACAGAGAAATCAAAGCCTCTTTAACTAATATAGTCAAAGAGGAATGATAGATGAATTGATTTGAATTTACGTTGAGAAATGGAGCCCAACGGCTACAGGATCATACATTTCAACTTACCTCATAAGGAACAGATCAAAGATAAAATTAACACCCCATCACCATTTCATTCAACTGAAATAACAACGAAAACTATTCGACCTCTATAAACAATTATTTAATCTTCAACAAATTAGCAATACTTTTTTTTTTAACCCCAAAATTTATCGTTTCTCCTGCAGCGGTTTGTTTGCACGAGTCGCAGCAGAGCAATAATCAATCACATTTACGAACGAGAGGTCCTCAAGATCCAGTGGTGCATCGCTAAGGCCTACAAACTTCGCCATCTTTCTCTAATACACAAGATCCTAAGTCATGTGACTTCGCCTCCCAGCTGATGGTTGCTAAAAATACCTAATTGTCTACCCATGTTTCAATATCGAGTTCTGTGGTCGGCCAGTCCGCCAAAATACCCCCCCCCCCCGCCTTTTTATCTTCTCCCCCCCCCCCCGGAAAAAAACCCCACTTTGTGCTCGTTCCTGTCCAAACCCTGATGTTTGAAGACCAAAGGGACCAACGACTGGACAGGACGGAATTTGGTGAGTTGGGTCATAGGGTGCTTTGGCCTGATCGTTACTGCAGCCCGTTTACGCAGTCCACATGCCGAGCAGATGGTCGACGGTCGTAATATGTTCCGAAGAACTCGAGACACGATGGCTTCCAGGACGACAGGGCTATAAGAAAGCCCTTTGGGTCCAACGTTGGCCAACAGACTATTTTTTTCCTCCCTTCCTGCAGACAAACAGCCAGGAGTAAATCGTTTTTTTTTTTTTTTTGTCTCCCTCCTTTTCTAATGCCAAGAGTGTTGAAAATGATTATTTGAAAAATGGGCGGGTCATAAAAGGATTGCAAAGGGGGTCAATGTCTCTATCTCACTTCACACAAGGCAATTTGCAAATTAATATAGTGTCATTTATTAAGCCTCAGATAAGCTTATTTTAATTACATACTGAGCGGATTTTTCATTTGAAATATGTTTTGATTGATTTAGTCCGTCTTCGGAAAGCTGTATGAATTATTCACATTAATCCAATTAATCAGAATTAAAAAAAAAAAAAAAAATCAACAACAACAAAAAAGTAAGTTAAAAAGAAAAGAAAAGATCACAGCGACTGGGCGCGGTTTATAGCTGACACTGGATTTAAATGTCGTTATAGGGAACGATTTATCGTGTCGAGATCATTAGCGACAATAAATACTCATCAGCAAAGGTTCTTCGCCCTTATTATCCCCCCCTTGCCCCTCCCCCCCCCCCAACTCTCATCCT
>JBCAUA010109680.1:0-10052 GCA_038406235.1 Peronia verruculata
TAACAGCGTTCTCTGTGTGGGGTCAGGCAGGCACTTTCCAAAGCTGAAGCGGCTGAACGTACGGCCTCGGGAAGCTTCCTTTATGTGGTCGGCCTTACACTGCTGTGTTCATAGTAAACGCTGCAGTGGTGCAAAAGTTTTGATACTGCTGACACATGCCATAATAAATCTTTAATCAGTGCTTTTGTGAAAACATGACATGAAAAGTAAAAGCACGACATAAAAATAACTGTGCAACTTTCAAAAGTAGATTCTACTTCTGTGTAATCAGAAATAGCAAACAATGCGACCATCTATTGACAAGCAAATGAAACTGTAACAAACTTTTTCATTCATTCATTTGCTCTGTTAATACATATTTATAAGTCAGTCATATGAATAAGAGAGCAAGGCTCAAATGTTGATTTGTGTACATGCTTAGAGCATGGCAGGTAGCTCTTGATTAACGCAGGGACCACAGTACGCACTGCAGCAGCATATGGTCATAGGCCTAACTCATTTCACTGCTGCAGGCTACAGTGCATGTGGGTCTGATCACATGGCCAGCTGACATATCAACTGGCATTTTCTGTTCTCCGCCTAAGAACCTGATCCTCAGGAGACAAAAAGCGGGCTCTTAAGCAGACAGCTTCTTAGATGAATTGAAAAGTTACGCAACCCATCTGATCACAGATTGTCTTCATAACTATGATTATTTGATCGTTAGCTTAGTTGAAGATTTATCTTTGCGAATAAGTACAGCCTTTTTCCCTGTGTTTGTAAAAATTAGATGTAGCAATTTCCTGATCTTTTTAATGTATAGTTACATCAATACTGCCCAGCAAGAGTTTTCACATAACTGCATCATTGTTGAAAACATGATCTTGCTATGCTACATTGCTACCGCCGGGATAATCGCACGAGTGACTCAAGTGTTTACAGGCCGACTGAGGTAGAAAAACAGCTGACCAGTCAGGATGCTAAACTTACACCTCCTTATCCACAAAGCCAATCACAAGTGCTGTCCCACGTGTTGACAAACAAAGAATGGTTACGGGTTAGTCAATAATGTGGCCTAATTATGCAATCATACATCAACCATCACTTCCACTCCTTTGTCTACCTGTTCCTTCCATCCCGGTCTACATTTTACAGCACATCTAGCACTGTGCGTTTCTCTCAAGTGAACAGTATGATGTAGAATCATACCATAAGTATTCGGGTATCTTCATCCGACACTGGGCTCTTAGATGGATTTTTTTATTTTTTTTATTTGGGAGCACCTACAGTGGGTTCTTAGAGAGCTAAATTATAGAGGGAAAATTTTCAGCAGAAACAAATTCTTAGGCAGACCGGGCTCTTAGGCGGAGACTACTGTACTTGCTTGCACTATTTTGCATCTTGCTAGCTCGCAACATGACTACATGCAGCTGCAGTCCAAGAGTTAGACACAGACATAGATGCACTGTGGCCACCGCCTAATGATGAGCATTCAGCCATGTCCGCGCTGTATAAACAAACTCATCTGTGCATGGCTATCCCTCAGTAATGTGACCAACCTCAAAATACCTCATCATTGATATGGAAAGAAAGAATGGAGACACCCTATAATTAGTTCCATTCATACGGATGCTGACGGCCATTTCTAAACTGTAGATTAATTTTGTTTACACTGTATCTGATAACCACAAAAAAAAAAAAAAAAAATGCCCTCAGGTTTGTGAGTGAAGACACACGACTTCTTGCATTGTCAAAGTGTTTCCCAATTTCAGAGTATTGGAAGCATGTCTGCACACTTGAAGTGTTTGCTCATGTGTTTTTCTGATACTCTGAAACATTTTTTACCATTGTTGATAACCTACGACTTATATATATACACTGTACATCTCTGATATACTTTACCAACTTATGAATGTTATCTACCTGTCTGTGCAATATAGCTATGACTGTGCTGAGGTGTAAGCCCAAACCCAAACCAAAAAAATCAAACAACTGGTATCTACTTTCTGACTAGCAGCGTTCAAATACTCAATATACATAAAGCTAACTGTGAATGCAAAAACAAAAATAAAATTATTATTGGTCAAAACCAACACTTCTGCACCTCTCATCTTCTTTCCAAAACTCATGTCAAACTTTCATTTGACAAAGTTCAGCACTGGCCAATGGCATACATGAGTGCAGAATTCTATACCAAACTGATCCACTATGAAAATTTCATGCCATACAGAAGTAGGAAAATGTATAATAAATGCTGGTGCGTTTAATGTAACTGTAAGCTTGCATCAGATTAACAAAGTTAAGCTTCGAAAACAGAAAAAAAAAATACCGTCTTTATTATACTAGTATCTGTACTTTGTCATGTCAGCTCCATTCTTTCAATCAAAGTTTCAAAGCTTGCAAGTCCTATTTGATCTTCTAATAAAACATAAAATTAAAATATAATTGTGTGTACATATAATACGTAGGCCTATATACAGTGGAACTCTGATATTAAGACATTGAAGGGACCATGATTTTTCTTTCTTAATATCAGAATTTCTTAATCAGCCACCACAAAACAATGGGACAACTCACACATTAACTCATCTTTACTATGGATTATTTCCCCTGATAAGCGGACCCTTACAAAGCCTGCACATGCATTTTTCAAAGAAAAATGTCTAACAATAATTTTTAAAAATTTTTTTAAAATGAACTATTGAAACTGGTAGCTACTGAATGATACATTTTACTCTGTGCTGCAGTGTGTAGGTTCAGAAATAAACGTGGTTTAATTGATGGCCACTCCAAGACCATGGTCTGTACTCTGTGCATGTTAGATCTACTATAGTCAGCAGACCATTCCTTAACACAGTAAAGTTTACTCGTCGTCTCCCCCCACCCGGCACACCCTTTTCAAACCGTTATACTTTCACCTGCATGGACAAAGAAACACTGGCCCCTCCCAGATTGTTTTACATGGGTCTAGCCTATTGCATCAGTATCAGACAAATGTCGTCTCGCCTCTCATCATTGGTGTGTAATCAGAACTGGCTGGCACTGTCCAGAGTGGATGAACAAGCGAAAAGCTGGTCGCGAGCTCAGTTCAACCATCTTCTGCTTGCCGCCATGTGGTTTTATTTGTCACTTCTGGGAAAAACTATTTCTATATAAAATATAAGCGAGATCGGGAGGATTGGCATTTCACAAATTACGAGATTTTGTTACAGGAAAGAAATAAAACGAGACTGCATATTCTTTCCCTTAGTACTGAGATTTCGCAACATCCGATTTTGTTATATCAAGTTCCACTGTATATATGTATTGATATGTTGTATGTTATACAGTTGTACACTGCTGTTGGTATATACAGTGTGTGTATATACACATATACTAGAAGAGAACCCACGGCCTCCGTGGGATATTTCTTAAATACATAGCCCTGCGCCTTGAAGTGTTTGACAAAGCATGCACACCTTGATGTTGATATTTGGTTGATTAAACTGAATGTTTCTCAATAAAAATGTGATTTGAAACCGTCTTAAAATCAAATCTACGATTCGGATCAAGCAACGTCGAGAGTTCATTATTCAATTATTATCACATTTGTAGAATAATGTCAAAGATAATGAGCTTTTTTGGGGTTTATGTACATAGAAACACAGATCCATAAGCAACAATGTTGTGTGCCAAATTTCTGATAGATTCATTCAGCAGTTTTGAAGTCCATAAGCCTGCTGTGGGTTTTCTTGCAATTTTATAATACAAGGACACTGTATAAGTATGTATATACCCAAATAGAACACACACACACAGATTGATATATATATACACAGTGGTGTACAACTGGCAAAGCAAGCATATATTTGAGAGACAGGAAACAAAACTCACAAACTACAGTAAAGGGCGCGGTTCATCATAAAATATTCTCAACTTCATTGTGCGTTTAGAGTCAGGTGAAATCTGCAGAAGAGTGCCCAAAAAAATATTAAACTTTCTTTCATATTTCATACGCAAAATGTGCATAAGATAAGAATTCTGTCTTGTTCATCCAATGATGTTCGAGATCACATAAATGATACAAGACTTCTCTTCTTCCCAAATGAGATAATGTCAAGTTTCAATACAACAGAACTATAAAACTGAGATGGCCAACATGAATAATTTTTTCAGAGGAAAGCAGTTGGACCAATAAGGATTTGAGGCAGCTGCCTCGTACACTTTTCCTGAAAATGACAATGTATTTCTGTTGCCAGTGTAGGAATAAATTGAAGATCCTCTATTAAAAGTATCCACATCCATTTTGAGAGAATTTATCTTTAAGAAAAAAGGCCAAAAAAATTTATGCTATTTTAAAACCAGTCTTAAATTTGATCAATCTTAAGGCTTGTGCCTTAAATTTTGATCATTTTTTTTTTCATTTGGGCTCTCTCAACTGGTTCAAAATGTGTGAAATGTGACCATGGTACTTTTTGGTCTAAGAGTTTATTTGTGATGTGCTTAGAACCTGTACTGCACAAAAATAAGCACCATATAAATCTTTTTTTTTTTTTATCTATAACCCAGGGGAATGCCTTAAGGTTCATTCGGCTATACAGTACATGTATTTTTCCAGGGATATTATACCATGAAGCTCTATTCAAACTTCAGTAAAACATATAAACTACATGAACATCTAAAGCCATAAAGGGCATGAGAAACACATTGGCACTGCCATCCGCTGCCCGTGTATAGAGTAATTTTGAGCTGCAGCAAAACAGTGTTCTACTTATTTAGTTGTCAAGGTATGGTGATAAAATGCACAATGAGGTCATACGTTTGTATGGTATGTACATGTTAGGAAAAATACTTCAGTTGTCATGGCCAGTTCCTATGAAATTGTCCTTACACGTATAGCACCACTTCTTTTCTCCACACATTACATGATTTTGCCCGTATCCATGTAGCAATTTTTTTTTTGTTTGTTCTCTATTCATACATAGCCACCACTGTTTCAAACACAAAACAGACATTATTCAAAATAGTTTGAATGAACACAGAATTACAGAAGAATTATTTTTACATATTCCATGACATAACAAGTTTGCGCAATCTTCCTCTTTATGTGGACAGCAAATGGCTGTGACAATATGCTGGCTACATGCATCAATGCCAAATTTCAATACAAATATCCTGACATTTTATCATTATCACTACATCTCCACAGTTCTCAAGAAGCGTTTTCAGTGTTTTTTCTTATTAGGTATTCATCAATTAATTCTTGGTCACTTTTCTTCTAATCTATCACAGTACAAATTGTGGTTACATATTTACAGACAACAATTCATGAATTTCATGTTGTTTTTGTTTTAGTGAAAAGATATAACAAAAGTGAAGGCATCTCAGAACATCACATTGTGTCTACCTGAATAAACAACAGTATGACAACTTCTTGCATTGAAATGTAGATTTGTGGCTTGAAGTTCTTTGATTTTTTTTTTGTTCCTCCAAGTATCATCATTTATATCATTCATTAATAACAATTTACAAATGCTATTTGTACCTTTCATTTCTTCATTTCAATCCGGACTGAACTATCCATTCCCTTGGTAGACTTCAACCCCGGGACCCCGACATTTTCACCGAGAGACAAATACCATGACTGTAATGACCATAATGTCTCCTGAAGATGGGGAAGCCAACTCTCCCATAGTCCCTAAAGGGGATCTAATAGGCGGTTCTGGTGCAAATCAAAAGATCAAAATGCAGCATAAATTTTCCATCTTCCATCCCCACATTCTCTGCAATTATGTTTTTTATCCTCTCACCTTAGAAGTGCCAAGAGATCGATCTACTTTGACAGTGAATCTATATTTATACTGTTTACCAAAAAGTCAGATAAGTCTGAATCATTTTCATGGTTGTTAAGGCGAATTTGCTTATAATTACCACAAAGTAGTCTAAAATTTGTTTCCAGAATTACACAGATTTCATCAATAAACTTGTCTTGTAGTGACACTAACACTCTAAACAGTATTAACATTTCCTTTCCCACAACCCAAGCCATGATGTTGATGTATCTGTGTTCTCCCAAGAAAACTGACACTTGAGTAAGTCTTTCTGGTCTATTGGTTGATCCCTTGTATACTCTCATCTCTACCTTGATCAGCTATCATATGGATAGAGACAGCACTTTACATGAGAAGTGGAAATGTGTTTATATTTTAAGTAAGTTTTTTTTTTTTTTTTCAAAAATAGATACAGTGGATCCCGGGAGAGGTCAACTCCCTTGACGTAAAGAAGTCTCATTTAAAAAAAGTCAGGGATGTCAAAGTATTTTTATAAAAAAAGTCGGCAAAATTTCCTCTATCTCCTAGATCTAGATCTAGATCGCGAGCAGCTGTCCTCTTACACTAGATCTAGTCTTCCTAAGATCATGGTCCCATTATTTGTTGTTGTCAGGACTGATGTTCTAATTTTTCATCCACAACTCTCAGGCGACTGTGTCAGTGTGTCGTTGGGTGTGAGGAATTATGTGCCACGCAGCCATTGAACGAAAGTCGTCTGAGGAATGAAGGTAACTCTCTCATAATTCTGTTTTCACTGTCATCATGTGGAATTTGTATCATATATGATAATTTTGTTACAAAACCGTGATTGACTTGTGGATTTGGTGAAAGTCGGCAACTGGTCGGCCAAAAAGTAGGAAAGTTGGCGATGACGAAAAAGTCAGAAATCCGACTATTCTCAACTTCACTATGCGTTTAGAGTCGGGTGAAATCTGCAGAGGATTGCCAAAAAAATATTAAAGCCGGAAGTTTACATCCCTGAAGTCAACCTATCCAGTGGTCCTGCTTTTTTTTATTTTTCATTTAAACTTCATTAGTCTTGTTTCTGATAAAGTTGATTTCGCTTAAGTTTAAGTCCAAATTTCAATTATACATGCTGGCCTATTGCAGCCAAAAATTGTGAGGACAAAGAACAAAAAAAAAAAGTCAGCGAAATCGAGTGATGCCTTGTTATGGCACATTATAGCCTGTAGACACCTCTCTATATGATAAGATACTTCACTCTCTTCACCTGTCTCTTGGGAGAGTACAAACACACACCCACACAGCAGTTTCACACTTGGCTCTCCTCGCCCTTCACACGTGCACTAGTGATTAGAGATGGAGTTAGGCCATTTTGTGTTTACCTTTCACCTATTCATTTTCAGTTATCAGGGGTATTTAATTATCTCGTATTTTACTGACAAGCAGCATCTTTGTCTCTATTTTGTGGTGGGCAGCTCATCTCACTTCATGCCAACTTGGCAGTTAGGCTATTTTGATTCTGATCTCCTCATTTACAAATCCCATGATGGCTATTCTTTCACTGTCCTACCAAAAAAAAAACTAAAGCACACAGAAAATACAACCCAGTCTAGTTTCATCAATATCAGTATGTCGGGGGTGAAAAAAATGACCTTCAATTATCTACAAATTTAAATCTGGTCATTCTTTATACTGCCATTTGCATTTCCACTCCTCATATAAGATAGCCTGAGGTAGAGCTGAGCTGTTTCGAAATTTCAAGGAGACAAACTGACCCAAGACTCTTTCAAGAACCAAGTTAAGAAAAAAAAAGATTGATGAATGCATCTTCTCTAAAAGGGGAAAAAAAAAAAAAATTAAAGAGAGATGCAAACCCTTGTACATATTTCTGACAATATAAGTCTCAATCAAAGTGATTTTTACTGCTTTGGCTAGTACAGTCACTAGACATGACAGACATAAATGTCCCAGTGTTTTCATTAAAAAAGCAGACATGTCATCAAAATTATCTGATATGGACAAAACAGTTGCACACATTTTGTTCATTCTTTACTCTGCAAGTGCGATGTGTTATTTTCTCTTTCAACTCAACTAATGAAAAAAACCAGCAAGAAGTTATCATTCCATATTCATACAATATCTTACCTTTTGTATCATGACTTCCAAAAACATTGACTGTAACTGATCAAAGTCAAATAGCTGTTGCTGTGAATGTAATACACATATCATGAATACTTTCTGTGTATGGATCAATCAATTCGTGGTTTGAACAGAGAACAACAATTGGTATTCTTTTGATGATGCTGTGAGCTGAGCATTTATCAATCAAAACCTCAGTATGGATAGCATGAGCAAAATTATTACCAGTGAGTGTCATCGCCCGGATATCTTGAAGAGTCAGGGGATTCAATGTGGGTTGTGGTGGTGGACAACAAAAAAATCTTTGAGCCACAATAGGACTCATTAGCAACCAACTAATAATGGAAAATATTGGCTGACAGACATTGATATTGACTAGAACTTAAAGAGAAGGAGAGGAGCACATATGGACATGTGCTATCTGTAGGGAGACCTACCCAAGTGATGTAAGAGATCAAAAACTCAATAACATGGTGCTCAAAATTTGAGATGTTAAACTCTCTCTCAGTGTCAATAAGGATATAATTCTTTCTGTTCACTTCTGACACAAATAAAAAATGAAATTTCAACCCAAACTTAGGAAAGCTGCACCTCACTCTCATTTTCATATCATCAACTGGTTTCCATCATTTGAAGATCACTATCCAAAAAAGGCAAATTTTCCTGTCAAAATTTAATCCAGATAAGATACAAAGCAAACCATCTCTTGGTCTGTAGGCCAATAGTGATTATAAATGTTACATCTCTGAATAGCAATAGAATACTATCCAGAGGGCCTGTAGTTCAAAGCGAATCAATCTGTTGTAATGGGAGTCTCATATTGCATTACTTATAAGTTATACATGTACCAAAGATTTCTCTATTTTGTTACCAACTTCTGTTCTACAACAGCAACCTCAGTGGACCACAAAGAGGAGAGACAGTGCAGAATTGAGTGTAAGCCATCTTTGATGCCATCTCTAAAGCAGTAGGATTCAATAACACAGTTCATGTTGTTCATGATAGCATCAACCTTTTATAACTGCAGACTACTGAATCACTGATACTAAAGATTTCTCATGATTGTAATAATTTCTGTAATAGCAAATCAGTGAGAGCTTAGAACAGCAAATCTTCCACCAGAGGTATAAGCCATCTGTTGTGGCATCTCCTAAGTAATAGAGTATGTTGTTCATGATGGCTTCAACATTGTCAGTATGACAGGCATATTTAATCACTGTTATCACAATGGTTTTTATAATCCCCAACTTTTTATTTTCTATAGCAAATGCCAAACTAGTGGGCAAGCAAGTGAGATAGGGCAATTCTACTGATGTGTGAGCCACTGCTGATGGAATCCCTACTGCACCTGGGTACCAAAGCAAAAGTTATATAATGACAGGCATATTTAATCACTGTTATCAAAGATTCTTGTACTAAATATACACTTATATCTTATAACCACTGCATACCAGTAGGCAATGAAGATGAGAAATAGTACAAATCTTCTACTGATGCTTGGGCCATGAATGGCAGCATCTCTGAGTCAATAGAGTACCATAGAACAAAATCATATTGTTCATGACAGTATCAATCTTGTCAGTAACAAGAGACACATTTATCAATGGTGAGTTTTCTTGTAATCAATTTTCTTTTTTTTTTACTACAATAGCGAACCAGTAGGCAAACTTTCTAATAATTACAAACTTCAGGCAAACTGATTCTGATGTTGAATCAAATCCAGACTGATCATTTCCCTTGATAAGGCACTTTCCCCACCCTAAAACTGTTTCCAGGACAATAAGCCATTCTGACATACAATTTACAACACTTGCTAATAGCTACATGTTAAACATAGACAGCAACAAACGCCAACATTCATTTCTTTGGACAAATGTTTCCAGTTTTACAAAGGGAAATATATATGTTTATATGAACAAGAACCTGAGAAGATGGCCATACTAAAAACAATGAATATGTGGAATAATCTGCAAAGTCAAAATTCGACGATAGAATAAATATGTATGGAATACCATGGAAAGCAAACACACCTAAGAGAAGAAAGAGAGAAACCAAATGATAATCCCACTTACTTTTTTTTTATTGGTAGTGGGGGGGGGGGGGGGGGGGGGGGGGGGGGGGGGGGGGGGGGGGGGGGGGGGGGGGGGGGGGGGGGGGGGG
>JBCAUA010109691.1:0-10052 GCA_038406235.1 Peronia verruculata
AGAGAGGGAGAGCAAGAGAGGAGAGACAGAGAGAGAGAGAGAAATAGATAGATATTAATAATATTTTAAAATTTTTCTTTTGGTTCTCCCTGTATTTAATGAAAACTTTTGATCACATTTGATCCATTTTGCCCTCATGTATGCCTATAACTTACATTTCTCCCCTCGTCGGGGAAGTCCCGGCCAGGGACACGTCATGAAATAACACTACTCTGGTGCCGACTAGTGGATAGAGTCCGCCTCCTGACCCTTAGCGGCTGGTGATTCATAATAGGAAACCACCATCAATCATATATCAATTTGATACGATTCAAAGCATTAAATTAACTTTGACAAAAAAAAAAAAAAAGTAAACGTTTGAGCAATCCGATTCTCTGAACTCTGTTTTAAAAAATTACAAGTTAACACCAGAGCGCCATCAACAATGGTCAGTGGAAAAAAATCTCATATTTTTAGGAATTATAGAGGTGAATAGCCTCTCTAAAAGGAAATAATGTCAATAAGAATATTTTTAGTTCAGAGGAACTGGGATTTACATACCAGACCGGCGCTTATATTCAACTTTATCAATCACTCACATTTATCCTCAGCCAAGAGTGATAACGTTAGTAACATTGAACATTATTCTGGATTTACATTATGAACGTTATTGATAGTTCATGCAACATTCATTCATACAAAAAATGTTTTGTTTTATATTTCAAATAAATAAGCAGGCCCACTGTTCTGAAACTGTCCTCCTCATCTTTCCCACCTGCTCTTCTCCCCTCATCTTATTTTCAGCAGTAGCAACCAGATTGATTTAGCTTTTTTTTTCCCATCGTCCTGTTTTCAGATAGGCAGGTTTTTGTGACAGTTACAAAAATTACAAGCAGAGTAAATTCATGAACATTGATGTGTTTCCGACAGCAAAAATCGTGTGGTTGACATAAAATTCTTATGTAATACACTGCTGTGTAAAATTGTAAGGCAGCAGTCATTCTTTATATTGGTGTAATCATTTTTCCATACCTCAATAACATCACTCCCCTCTATAACATTTTCTGCACAAAAACCCTCTTTAAAGAAAAAAGATAAAGCTTTAAAAATGTGGACATCAAACAGTGCGGCATCTGTAGATTTCTTGTGTAAGTTCCGCCAGAGCAGCTTTATGACTATAACAAGTAAATTATCAATATAAACCAAACAAATAATCAGCAGTTACAGTGAAACTGGCATGCTATAGTAATTTGCCCTTCCCTGTTCTACATGCTTCCACGATGACATCTCTAACTTTTCCTCAGTAATGAAATAATGTTACTTCCTTTCTAGATAACATGCTATTAAGTCAGTATTTGAAAATCCACGACCGGTTATCAATATTAATTGAAAAATTTGTAACAAATGTAGAAATTTAATACAAATTCTTCTAACTGACGATGAAAGACATCAGTTCTGGAAAAAAAAAAAAGAACATTCGAATAGTGCACTGTCAGCAATGGTGTGTACCTTTATCCTCAGATGGTTATTTATTTTATTCCAATCCCATTTACTTACCATCTCGAGATATTGTGGTCACGGTTAAATGCAGAACTTTTACCTCAGTTCATCGATTATCACAGAAATAAACAAATTCTAAATTTTGTCATCGTTCGATTTTCAAGACCCCTCAAAATTATTTCGATGACAGAAAATAGGACATTACACTTGACTGAAAATAATACTCTGCCATTTTGGGTCATTTATTTCATTGTTTGAGAACCTCAGCTACACTGGAAGTCTACCATGTGAGGTGAGCTTGAGATAAGCCAAATTTTCTTATGAAGTTTTTTTCTTTGTTCTTTATGTAAAAAAAAAAAAAAACACAGAAATGAATAATCATATGGTCCATAGCCACATGATATCACAAAATGAGTTGGCAATGTTTTGTCAGAGAGAATGATGTTGTTGTGGAGTTCCGAGGGTCCACATTCCTTGTACTCCTCATTGGAGATCAACATTTGCTGCACGAGTGAGAAGAAGCTGAGGGTGGAACCATTAATTTATTCTGAGTACTTCCTCTACAATGTGGCAACAACCTTTACTTTGACGGACTGGGTCAGCAAAGGCCGACAACAAAACTTTCTCCGTCGACTGTTCCCGGGAAAATGGTTGTGTTCCACAGTAAGGTGTTGTATCACAGGTCCCAACAAATGTCATTGATACACTTGGTTATGGATATGTTCAACAGCTCACTCGCACCAGAGCTGTAATAATGTCAAGCTGCAGTAGTTGGATTAAAAAAACAAAGCAAAGAGAAAGGTAACTCCACCAAGATAGACATGCGACGACGATGAAGAGGAGAGAGAGAAAATCAAGACGGCATGATGGGCATCGCATCTCCTGCAGAGTTTGCCCTAAAGATGATGACAAAAAAAAAAAAAGAAAAGAAAGCAGAAGACAGAAAATGAGAGAGCTAGAAAGAAAGAAAGAAAGAAAAAAAAGAAAGAAAGAGAGAGAGAGAAAGAAAAAAAGAAAGAAAGAAAGAAAGGAAGAAAGAAAGAAAAAATGAATCAAAGACAGAAATTAAAATAAGAAAGGAAGGAAGTAGAAGACAAAAAAATGAGAAAGAAAGAAAGAAAGAAAGAAGAAAGAAAGAAAGAAGAACAAAAAAGAGAAAGACGAAGGAAAGAAAGAAGAAAGAAAGAAAGAAAGAAAGAAAGAAAGAAAGAAAGAATCAAAGACAGAAATTAAAATAAGAAAGGAAGGAAGCAGAAGACAAAAAATGAGATAGAAAGAAAGAAAGAAAGAAAGAAAGAAAAAAGAAAGAAAGAAAGACAGACAGACAGAAAGAAAGAAAGAAAGAAAGAAAGAAACAGATTTTTATAGGAAACGAAAACAGAGGAAATAAGGGAGCAGCTTCATCAAAAGCCAAAAAACAAGGTCTGAAAGAAACAAGTCCTATGAAAAGAAAATATACCAACAAACGAAGTGAAAAAGAAAAAAAAAATGAGAGGATATCAAAGAAAGAATTAAACAAACATAAGTGGTTTGGGAAACTTTCGTTATGATTTTGATCTCTACCATCGAGAGGTCCGAATGTCAGTAAATAATAATATTTCTAACGATGTCAGTCAGGCTGCCGTGATTTTTAAAAATTTCATCATAATTATTATTATTTGTCATATCAGATCGTTTCAGAAATTTAAAAAAAAAAAAAGAGATGTTATTTTAAGGAATCATAACTTGTAACTGACTTCTCTGCCTGGAAAAAGAAAAGGAGAAAAGAACTATTATCATTTCAGTCACTGTCAAATGCAGCTTTATCCAATTCTCCGTCAGGATTTCTGTGTGAAATGTCGGTAATTTTATCAGAAAATGCTACAGTAATATTTGATCAGCTTATAGCTATTTATCCCTTCAGTATTGTATTAGACCTGTCATGTAAATGGAGCCTCTTAGGAGTGACTTTAAATTACATTCTCATAACTGTCTCAGTGAAAAGTCAGAGTCTATAAAACTCGTTCAAGGTCACAGACTGTCCATATCCACTTCCCTTACTCATCACTTATACGTCACGGTCCCATAGAATTCACTGAAATTTGCCTTTTCATTGCAGTGAAATTCCTTCCATTTTGCTTCACAGTGTTGAATTCAACACTGACTGACACATGATTCTATAGTCATCTTGAATTTTCAAACAATCATTAGACAACAAAAGTCTCCATCTTGAAATTGTGAATATGAAGGGGAAAAGGAATGAATTCACTCCAGTTCTACATTCACTGCACTATAGAATCTTAAAAATGTGAAATGAGAAAGGGTTTGGGGGAGAGGGGGGGGGGAGAGATATGCAGCCACTCCGTCTGATTCTTACTCTTACACTCTATACAATAGCGTGATTTTGTAAAAGTGAAAATGTTTGCACCACACAGTATGTCATAAGATCTCTATTTGATGTCGTGAATCCTGCATAATTCATGCTATCTCCTGTAACAATACATTTTTGGGTCCCTTTCGTGGTGAAGCACACTACATATTAAATTACTTTTTTTTTCTAGAATCAATACTAGGCTTGCATTATACTATTGTATAATATCGTGTTTCAAATTCCCATGTACTTGAGAAATTAAAGGATACCGTGACACTGCTAATTTGGAGGGTAAACGGTAAAGACTTAAAAGAAAGGAAAGTAAACGCTTGACTACTTGCGTCTGTTACCCCAATAATTTAATCCTTTGATAACATGATCTGGACGTACAAATACATACCAGAGACGGAATTACAAGTAAAAATTCTCTGTAATTGTTTTTTTTTTTTTCCTTTCTTTTGTTAAATATAGGAGATGGAAAAAAGTCTTGACTAAAAATTTAAGAAGATAACAAAAAACTCCATCCTGCTTCGATCTCATAATTTAATTTTTCCTGACTATGTAATGATTCACTGCTATGATAAGAAAGATCTGTTTCACTTTTGGATTTGTCAGCCTTGAAAAGAAATCAATAAGGAAGAAAACTCAGTATGTCTTTTGTTCCAGTGAACTTATCTGTTCACATACCAGTAATTTTCAGACTTGAAGGTCAGTGAAGTTAACATGTCAAGTATTCAAAGTCACTCATTCAAATGACAATATCTCTTGTGTTGATGTGATTTCTTCGTTCTACTCTATTGTGATGTAATAAAAAAAAAAGTTAACAATTATGTTATGTCTTTGGAGGTTCATAACAACCTGATATTTTGTGCCCTTGGCCAATGTAGAACTTTTGCTTGCATAAACTAATCTAGTTCAGTACAATGGCAGCGCTGCCACAAATTACTGCTAATCTAACCCATCAACTAGCGACAGAACATTCCGGAATTTCTAAGACTTCAGAGGATCTGAATAAATTGCTGGATACCATTCAGATAGCATGTTTCTACTATAGGTTGTTGCTTTTCATCGTTGGCTGGATCTGCAATCCCTTGACTTTTATGGTATTCAGTAGAAAGGCATATCGAGGCAGTAGAACATCTATCTATCTCCGAATATTGTCAGTCACTGACTTGGCCGTACTTTCAAATGGCATCACTAGATATGTCTTAGAGATTACAAACACGGACAGCACACTGAGAGAGTTATCATGTCGCATCAGTGTATTCTTCGCAGTTTTTTGTTTATACACCAGCAGTTGGGTGTTAGTAGTGGTGACTGGTGAGAGAGTTGTTGCCATCATCTGGCCACACAAAATTCACATCATTTGCTCTGTGAGACCAACTGGTGTGATTCTCTTTTGCCTTTTCTTGTTGGTATTTTCGACAAGCTTACCCTATGGCTTTGTGTA
This sequence comes from Peronia verruculata, assembly GCA_038406235.1. Taxonomy (NCBI): domain Eukaryota; kingdom Metazoa; phylum Mollusca; class Gastropoda; order Systellommatophora; family Onchidiidae; genus Peronia; species Peronia verruculata. Next base: position 5,280 of record JBCAUA010109691.1, read on the forward strand.
CGGAGATTTAGAATATGTGGATCCAGTATTTAATACAACAACTGTGCAGCGGTGTGTATTAAATTTACTTTCAGAAGATCTAGAAATTATTATAACAACTCTGGGACTAATAGACAGTTTCGTAGTTGCTTTCCTACCCATCTTACTTCTCATGACGTTTAACATTATCATTGTAAGGGGAGTGGTGAACAGTAGACAAAGAGTTTCGAAACTGTCTGTGTCGACGAAGACCAATGGTAGCTCTGCCCAGTTTTCGCATTCAAAAAATCCCAAGATGAAGAAAGAACTCTCTTTAACTATTATGCTCATCACCATCAATACTACGTTTATTGTATGCAACTTCCCAGCGTGTGTTTGGTACATTCAACATCTCTCTCAGAATATGAGCGGAATGAGTCCAAAAGATTATGCTGTCTTTAACACGTTGAACACTTTGCTGCTCACTAATAATGCACTAAATTTTTTGCTCTATTGTGCCACAGGATCAAGGTTCCGTACAGAACTTAAATCCATGGTTAAGCAGATTGGCGCAATGTGTCACCTGTCACCTGTCACCTATCCCTTAGATTTGGGATCCGTCGGGGCGCAGCAGAGGATCTCCTAACCACAGCTTTCCATTCCTCTCTATCTTCAGCTTTCAGCAATGTGTAAAATAAATAAATGACACAAGATATTAAATTGTGTTTATTGGCTCTGTCCATGTAGGTTTATGGTTGTTCTTTTGTGTCATCACAAACTGGTGAATAATATTCTCTCCAACATTCAGAATTTCTAATAATGATTATTGTTAGCATGTGGACATGGGGGAAAGAAAGAATTACTCCTGTAAATAAACGCCTTAAAAAAAAAAAATTATTGCCCTAAGTTAGAGTAGCCAGTCACAATTTAAGAAGCACGTAACAGAATCTACAAACTGTAGTATATCACTGTGGTGAACAATCACAAGATGAAATGGTATGGTCGCGTGTCTCGTTCGTCATGCTTGAACAGTAAAATAATCTTCAGCCGTTGATAAGGAAGACAAATTGTGAAATGGGAAGTAAACCTCCGGAGAATGGACAGAAACAGGATTAGAGAGGACAGGGCGAGATGGGGAAGATTGGAGGAATTAGCTTCACAGGTGCCACAACTTCATCGGCACAGATCAAGTGATGAGTGAAACTGAAGATGAAGGATATGGTTAAAACAACAAAGAATCTTTCTGAGTAATCTAGGGGGAAAATAGACGACAGTGAAATATTCTCTTGGAGATGGTAATTCGAAATCTCTTAATTTTCAAAATCTCTTTAATTTTCCCTGTTCTGAAAGAGTCAAAGAAAACGAAAGTAATCGCTCATTATTTGATAAAAAGAAGAGAATACTGGTCATGAAATCAATGTTATACACACGTAAAAACATTGTTAAACTGGATATATATAAAAAAAAAAAATCTTCTCCATATTGATCTCTCACTCTCTTTCTCTTTGTCTCTCTTTCCTTCTCTATGTCAATTTTTTTTTTCATTCCTAGCACCACCATTCTCATCCCTCCCCCACTCCTCCGAACTGTGCTTTCTTTCCTCCATTTTCTCTCTCCATTTCTCCCTCTTTTCTGGTCTTTTCTATCTTTCATTCCATGGTTCTCTATCTCTTGCACTCCATCTTTCATGCGATCTTCTCTTTCTGTTGCTCTCTCTCTCTCTCTCTCTCTTTCTCTCTCTGAGTCTCTCACTAGCAGATCCATTCTGTTCACTCCTTGTTTTCTATCACTGCCATGTTTTCACACTAGGTCAGACTTGATAGAACAACGGAATAATGTCACAGACCAACTCTTCTCTCCAACAGATCTCACTGTTTTCCTCTCTATCATCCCACATTCGTTTACTCCCTTTCTTTTTAGTGGTTATGCCTTCTCAAAAACGACAGGCTAGCTTTCAAAATGCTTTCGATAGATTTCTGTGATTTATTTTTCCCTATCTCTTGTGCGCCACTATTTTAATCATCCCCCCCCCCCCCACACCCGGCTATTATTTAATAATACTTAAATGCTTTGAATCGGATTTGGTTACATGTCATATATACATACATGTAAATGGGTCTCATGTTGAATTCAACGGCCCAGTCAAAGGCATGTGATATCAGCTTAAGTATGTTTTGATCTAAAAAAAATTATAAGATCAGACTGACATTTCATTCAACATATCCCATCTTACGAGTTACTCATGGCACTTTCACCTGCAGCTGACGATGCCTGATGATATTTTATATAACGCAAAGATAAACTGATGCTATATGTATAACTCATCAATCACAGAACAAGTAATTTCTAAACAGTGAATGGGCAAAAGGTCCCTCCTGGCTCATTCTTTCTCCGTCCTTCTTCTATTATCTTGTTCGTTCTCATTCTCTACACTCTCCAGCCGGCTCAATGGACAGTTTGTTTCCCACTATGGCCCGTGTCCACCGTCTTCTCTTTATGGAGTCAATTGTGCACAGATTATAATATATATAATATACATGGATGGTTTCATTCGTGTAAAAATCATCTTAAGTTCAACGAAGAAGGTCTCATTGGTATATTATTGTGTGATATTCCTCGACACTTTTCACTTTTTATATCCGTTTGGTTTTTATTGTTTGTTTGTTGTTGTCGTTGTTGTTGTTGTTTTCTAGGTCGGTAGAATCACTGTACTTTGTAACACCTTTGGTAGTCAGTCCTCTGAAAAAGACCTGAGGTGTTTAATAATTGAAACACCGACACCTCGCAGTGACTTATACAACATCTCTGAGACAACGAACGACTTGTCAAGATGAATCAGAATACAAGGTCTGCTTCAAAAATAAATTTATTTGCCTACCCAACAGTTCAGAAACCATTGAAGATAATGTCACCAAATGTGGAAGAATATATATCTATTATACTTATTACCTATTCAACATAGTTACCATCATTGTCCAAGCACATCCGCAACGACGCAACCACCTTTCAAAGGTGGAGACATGTGTCTCTTTGTCCAGCATTCCAGGAGCGGCTTTTGTAGCCAATATAATATCCTCCTTTATCTGGAACCGCTTTCCGAGAGGATGTTCTTTCACTATAGGAAAAAAGGGTGAAAGTGACAGAGGACCAAATCTGGAGAATATCAAGGGTGATTCAATATTTCGCAGTTACACGAAGAAAACTTCGGACACATGTCACTCATTGTTCCGTGTCATCTTGGGTCAGCAAATGGAGCACCCATTCAGTGAAGATTTTCTTTTTGTCAAGTTTATCAGCCACAATCCTATGAACCAAATCAGGCAAAAGAAAGAAATTCATCAGATTTCAACCTGCATGATTTCCCTTTGTCCTTATCAATGGCTATCTTTATAGTATCGATATTTGCATCTTCACATGCAGTCATAGGCCTTCTAGGTCGTGATTCATCGTAGATGGCTGTAATCATAATCCATGGTATTCTAGACTGGTAGACAAAGGCTGACCACAATTTATGATTCTAACAACTATTTGTGGTTATGGGGTGCAGATGACGGCGAATGTCAATGTCACACTCAACTGGAGCTCTACGCCACTGAGATCTTTTCCTGCCAATAGTTGCAAAAGGTCCGTCGAAAAGTTCGTAAAATGTTATAATGGCGGAAAAATATAATATAGCTACCCATTTTTCTGTGTCGACATCCACTGTGGCATAGCAGAGTTTCTCCTCCATACCAGATCTGTAGTTATTCTAACGATCTGCAGCTCAGTCATGGTTGTAGCACTGTTCACACCCAAACTATTGTAGTGGAATGGATACAAGAAAGTATTACGAAGATACCATGTAAAGAGAGCATCTGCACAAATAGAAATCGATTGTATGAAAATTTGCATTAGTGCTTTAAAAAAAAAGCATGTGGCCCCAGAAGCATACCTGTTGTACTTAGGCACCAAATTTGACTAGATACACGAACCAAAGAAGACAAACAATTCTGTGTCCTTAAACAGGACAGTTGAAAAATACTCCCTGGTCATCTCATGGAGCCCAGAAAATTTGAGGGGAAATAAAATAAAGATATATTTATTATGGTAGCCCGCTTAGTTTCCTGTGGTGCAGAGCATTTAAAAATAACAAATCTCAACCAAATAAAATATACACAAAACACAAACGTCTATTTTAAAAGAAAAGTGTTCAAATTGGAGGCAGTTACTGTAGGAAGGCAGTTAAGTCAATATGTCAATGCAATAGCAACTTTCTCTTGAAGCAGATGGAAGTTTGCACCATCAAAAACAACTGAAAGCACTCTTGTTCTTTTCACGTAGATGTGAAACATAAAGCCTGATCAAGATCGACTCAAGTAAGCGACAAATCTTCATGACCACGGGATAGCAGAAGGGATCTACAACTCCAGTTTTTGTACCATAGATTAAAACAACAAGAACAACAACAAATAAGAGGGCTGGAGACGAAAATAGAGATGGTTTTAAGATATACCCTAGGCTAGAGTTGAGAAAATGTCACTAGACAGTAAGTAGCTAAAATTTTGAGAATATAGATGAAATGAAGAGAGTGCAGCCATAATAGACATTCAAGAGAGGATGGAATAAATGAGAAGTAAAGGCATGTGGATGGGCATGGTCTCTGCTAAAAGGAAATATCTAAAAGATGATAATGAAGAAAGAAAGAGAAAGAGAATAAAAGAATTAATTAGGAGAAGAAGGAAGGTAGAAAGAAAGACAGCACAAGAAAGAAGAAAGAAAGAAAGAAAGAAAGAAAGAAAGAAAGAAAGAAAGAAAGAAAGAAAGAAAGAAAGAAAG
>JBCAUA010109702.1:0-10052 GCA_038406235.1 Peronia verruculata
CAGGAGATGTTCTTCTATTCAGAAAACCAATAAAATGATTATGTCCAAAAAATGCGATCTGGACCCTTTCTGCATGGCTCACATATGATTGGATCATGTGTTTCATGATTATGATCCACGGTAGTCATCCTACCTGTATCATCATCCTGCTTATACATGTATCATGCTAATGTTAGACAAGCAAAATTGATAACTTAAAATTTGAATAAACTAATGGGATTGGTCAACTATTTTTTAACTGAGTTGGTTCTTCTTTAGGGAACAGAGAGAAAACAAAATATAAATAAGACATTGAAAGAGCATTTTATGTAAGTATTTGGCCCATTGAGTAGGGGAATTTTTTATTTTTTTTTGAGAAATTTGAATGAAACAGATTTTTTTCATAGGATTAGAATTTTACAGCTTATGATTACTTTCCTGATTTATTAGATTTTTTAAGATGGAAGATCACAATTTATACTTTCTTTTCTTTAACGACACCACAAGGGCTACTCAAAAGTGTCATATCAGAAAATCTTCAAAACAAATATTCTGTTGCATTGGTCTTGTTTCTATCCTTGTTTGCATTGGTCTGCATCTGCCATTGGAAATAACTACACAGTGTTGTATATTGTACTTTCAGGTGATTGATGAAGCTGATCGCCAGATGGAGGATGTGTATGACGAGTGGTTGAGCCAAGTGGAAACTGCTGCATACACACCAAAGTCTGGAGCTTATGCCCCTTATCACAGACATCCACCAGCTCCTTTAACAGCCTGTGGGTAAGTTTTGTATATGTTGTGTGAGCTGGTAAATGGGCTTTGTTGAGAAAATTGGATTGTACTGACCATGGATCACTAGAGTTAACACTAAATGTGAATATCTCGGCACAAGAAGAGTAATAGCTAAATATTATTTTATTTCAAACTCATATCACCCAGTTGCAACATATGGATTTTATGGATTTTTTTAATGTGTGTTATATGACAAGCCGTTTTACTTCTGTTTGTCAGCAGGCACAAGAGGTGTTTAACAGGCAGTGTAGAGAACAATAAAATTATGTTAACTTCTTGTCTTTCGAAAATTGATTTAGAAAAAAAATTGATAAAATTAAGATTGATAAAAAATGAGAAGAAAATATTTTCTTTGTGCCTTTAATTTTTAAAAACTTTTCGTGAAAATGCTTCAGTCAAAGAGCACAAAAGCGATATGTTTCCTTCTTTACTGCGCTTGTTCAATAAATCTTGTGTCTCGCTAAGGGAAGCAATGGGACTGGTCAAAATGATCCCCCAATGGTTATATTATTCTATTGTCCAGAGCTGGGGATGACAATCTATAGTTATCTTTGCCATCAGCATTTCTTTGCCTTACTGAGAATTTACTCTTGATTACATCATATAAAACAACTATGTCTTGGAGTATATATGTTGCATGTACAAGTGCATTTCACAAGTGACAGATTTTGAAAAGAAAAGTATATGCCTTTCTGAACAAGAATTGAAAAAAAAAAATTTCTGCTGATTGATATTCTTTATGTTTTGATACTTGATAATTGTTATTATTTTTGTTTGTTTCCTTCCAGGTCGAAAACAGTTATGATGCATGTAAGTATGTGTACACTCATTTTAACCAGTAAATATGTTAATGTCACTAATGTTGATTGATATATGATGAAATTGTAGTAAAACTCTTTGTCAAATGAATATTTATATCTATTTGTCCAGTGAAATTCTCTCTGTACAGAGAAAAAAGCAAACATTCCTATTTTTCCATAGACACTTGTAACAGTGTTTCCCTGCAGTGGCCCTGGGTTTGTAGGTAGGTTCTCTGCTCCCACCTACAGGCTGTGTAAGTCCGCCATCTTTGACATTCCAGGGGAGACATCTCTTTTCTCTCTCTCTCCTTTGCTCCTGTCTTCTGTCCTGCTTTCTTTCATCTCTTCATCTTGACTTGTAAACGCATATTACCATGTTTGACACAATATTGCTGTAAACGTGCTGATGTGTCATTAAACCCCAACACAAACAAACATGTCACAATGGCCTTGCTACTTAGTATTCTGTATTCATTTTGTCTAGTTTCTCATAACAACCATATTTCAATGATATATTTCATAGTGGACACATCTAAGTGGCAAGAGTGACTTGTCAAACTGTTAGATTGGGGGACCTTTTCCAGCTTAAGTCTAAAAATTAGCAGCACCATAATGAAATTCCTTAACTGAAAATGAGTCTGTAGATTCTCTTAGACATTGTTTTTATATATAATATGAATTTACACAAAATATGTTTTTTGTGTTTTTTCAAGTCAAGTACATGTATATATATGTTATTAGATTTAATTTGGTTTTCAGAAATGAAAAAGTTTTCATGTCTAATGAAATACAAGTCAGGGGGCCAAAGATAGCTGAAAATGTATTTCTTCTCGTTCTGTGATGCATAGATACAAAATCAGTTAAACATTAACTAAAAAAAAATTTCTCAACAAGCACCCACCCATGTGTTAATTCCAGCTATTCCATTGAGATGGGTGTCAGTCATGTCTACAGGCTAAATTCTGGTTGGCATTACATTTTATGTGTGTAAGTATATTCCTGATCATGGTTGTATGCCATGTTATGGTTATGTACATATGCTGTTGCTCCTGTTTGGATTGATATGTATCCTACATGTGTGGGTATATAACTTTGATCCTGTAAAGCACTTTGACTTCTTCATTAATTATTATTATTTGTTATTATTACAGATGCAGAAGCTTTTGTTCTCTGCCACCTTATCTCAAAATCCAGAGAAATTGGAGCAGATGAATTTATTTCTGCCATTACTGTACACAACTGTTGCTCCTGATGCAAAAGATTTTCAATCTGTGGAACAGAAGAGGGAAGAGCATATGGATGTCTCTGAGGTCGAGGTGCCAGGTGAGTGTTGATCTATTAGATGGACTGATAGGTTTTTTGTTCCCTGTCTTCTTCACACTGTCATGGTTATCCAGTAAATGTATGGGTGTTAATAGTTGCTAACTGAACTGTCAAATGAAATGCAGCCCACTATCTTCTAGCCACCTGTTATATGAAAGTCTGGATCCTTCCTTCTTCTGACAGTTGAGACAGAGAGTGTTTTTAAAGAGCAAGTATCTGTTAACACTCTTCAGTCCAGAGGGACATATTTCTTATTTGATACCAAATCAGGAACAGCTTTAAAAGGCTGAAAGCTGAGAACGTGTGTTTTCTTCTTTTTTTCTTCATTATGTCTGTTGATTCCCTGACAAACATAAGGCCGCGACCACACTCCCCCATTGCATGGGATTTTGACAGGTCCTCCCCTGCTCTGTCCACATCAGTGTGGCATGACTATCTCAACATACGGTTATAGATATTCAATTATTTATTGTTTTGTTTTATAGGCTGGTATGGATCTTAGAGGGTTAAAATTCTAAACTGTCTGTTCTCTTTCATTTGCTATAGATATTATCTTTTTTGTTGTTGTTGTTGTTGTTTTTGTTTTTCTTTGTGTTTACTATAAATTATACATGATAAGTTTTGCATGGAAACTGTCTGTTACTCAAACACTGATAATTTGCTCACTGAAACATGATGAAAGAAAAGCTAACAAATTAATAAATTACAGCAAATGTAAAATTTCTCACATATAGGTCATTAAATTTTTTCTATGCTCAGCATTTTTGTCAACTTCGTATATTTGAAAAATTTGAATGTCTTGGTTATTTTTTCCAGAAGTACCAGCAAAGACAACTGATAAATTTTCGGCGCCAGCTTTATTGAAAGTGAGTTATCTCAACATACTGTTTGCTGTTGTTGTTTGTTTCAGATTCTAGTTTTTATTTTCAAGGGAATGAAATTTATTTCAGAAGTATTTAAAGTTGTGAATACATGAATTAGAAGTTAAGTTCAGGGCATTGCTTTGATGTGATCAGCTAGAATCGGGTGACTAATCTCACACTGTTAAGAAAGCATAAGTTAAGTGATATAATTAGCTAAAGTTGAAATGATAATCCCATATTTGGCTTAAAGATGGATTAGATACGATGATGTGATATTGAACCTGATAATGTGATCACTTTAGTCAAGTATGCTAGTCCTAAATTTATCTTTATGTGGTCATAAATCTAAAAATGTTATTTTAAATCAGCTGAAGGATTCAACTAGTCATATATGGTCATTCTAAGACCGACGTTTTGACAACTTAAATATGTTGTTCTGATCAAGTCATGCTTATTAGGTGGGGAATATTTGCGATAGATTTAGGAGTGAATGTGGCTCTCACTACCCATAATATTGCTTGTGTTGAAGATACAGGATACAGCATCACAAGTATGGGGCTTCAGTTGTGTTGGGCTTGCCCTGAAACCATTAGCGGGATCACAAGTATCAGGTTACCCTTCAGGCGCTGCGCCTTGGCGGGAAAATAGACTGATTTGTACGGCTGTTTCTTCATAACATTACATCTTTGTGTCAAAGAATGCAAGAATGGGCTCTCTTCAAAAGTGCTAAGCTAAAGTGATTGTAACAATTCAGTTCATGAACAAAACAGTCCTTTATCTTAAATACCTTTGCTGGAAAACCCTCCTGAAGTCAAGACTCATTTTCATCTCAAAATATTATCATGGGTAATACTTTCAGTTTTTGTTAATTACTCAACCACACCTCAGATCTAATATAAATTTTCTGATGTTATGCGTAATACCTTTTTTTGCATATCTATATTATAAAGTTGCAAAAAACCCACAATAGGCTTATGGACACAAAAACTGCTGAATGGATCCATATGAAATTTGGCACATTATATTGTTGCATATGGATCTGTGTTTATATGTACATAAATCCGAAAAAAGCTTCTTATCTTTGACGTTATTATACAAATGCAGTAATATTTGAATAACAAACTCGCGAGGATGCTTGATCCGAATGGCACGTTCATTTGTATGACACATTCAAGAGACGTTATCTTTGAGTAACATTCAGTTTAATCAACCAAAATATCAATGTCAAGGTGCGCACACTTGAAGTTGCAGAGCTATCTATTTTATATAAATCTGCAATAAAACCCAAATAGGCTAATGGACTAGAAAATTACTGAATAGATCCATCTGAAATTTGGCACACAACACTGTTGCTTATGGATGTGTGTTTCTTTGTCCATTAACCTGAAAAAAACTTATTATCTTTGATGTTATTCTACAAATGCAGTAGTAATTGAATAATAAACTTACCAGGCTGCTTGATCTGAATTGTAACTTCGATGGTATGATGCATTCGAAACCATTTTCTTTGAGTAACATTCAGTTTAATCAACCAAAATACAGTAAACCTCGAATTCAACGAGCTTGGATCTAACGAGATCTGGCATCCAACGAGGTACATTTTAATCCCCGTTTTATTCCTGATAAACTGTTAGTAAAATGAATAGGATCAAACGAGCACCAAAATAGTCAGCCTTGGCTCTAACAAGCACTGCCATGGCCTGTTGAATCACTTTTTCCCCCCTTTCTTTATTTGGATTGCATCAGTGCCTGGCATAATGAGAACGTGATGGGACATCACGGTTAATCTCAATGATTTAGGTTCAAAAGGGAACTACATGAGTAATCGTAGGCCAAGCGACGATCGGATCATGAATGACAGGCGCACGTGAATGACAATTTAGCGTGAGGACGGGATGGGCAGGGTGAAACTCGTGACACTACATGCCAGGACTAGGCTACATCATGCACTGGTCAGGTCTGCAAACATCGCCTAGAGCACCATCTATGGGACCGGAGGTTTGCGATGAGCGTTAGATCTATCGCCCTTTACGCAAACCCCAGTAACAGTAGAGGCTAGGCCTAGCCAAGCTCCTTGGGCCTAGCGGACCGCGGGTTACAGATTTCACTTTCAAAAAAAAAAAAAAAAAACGGGAGAAGGGAAAATCAGTAGTTCACGATACAAATTCTGTAGGTCGGTAGTTCGGCAAAAAATTGGAAGACTACCTATACTTTTTCTGTAGGGTTGGCAGGCATGCGATCTACACTGCACATTTGACAGGCTGGATGACAAGGAAGACAATTTTTTTTTTTTAAATTTTAGAGTTGCGCCCCTTTGTCACATATGCTCCCCTCGCATTCAACGACACCTCGGATCCAATGATAATAACCAGTCAGTCCCAACGATCTCGTTCGATCCGAGGTAGACTGTATCAGCATGAAGGAGCGCATGCTTTGCCATGTACATATATATATATATATATATATATATTTTTTTTTTTTTTTAAAATCTACACTAAGACCGTGGGTTTTCTTCTAGTACATACAAAATTCAGTTGCTGTTTCACCGAAACTAATGCTCCCATGGCAATTTTTATCCTCATGCAGCTGTTCATACCCATTCAACCAAATGAATCTGTGTATACATTATTGATTTTTTTCTTTAGTCAAAATAGAGGAAACAAGCATATACATAACACTTCCATATCATGGCTGTTGATTATTTTGGAGACTTCACATTCAGTAGATTTGTTCTGTCTAAGTGAGTGGTTGGAAATCCCTGTCTAATTTTAGTAAAGAGATACAAACATTCCAAATTGTTCCAGTCTTCCCTCACAACTGAAGCTCTGTCTTTGGCTATCTTTATTTTCCCTTTTATACTGGCTGTCTTGTAAATTTTCTGTCCGACACTTGTGATGTTCCTGCAATGCTTTGTCTGTATTGTTGTGCTAATCTTGATTTTATTTCCTTTTGATGGACGTACACACAAGAGCTGAATGTTTTTGTGGGACGGTGGCTTTCTGTGAGACTAGAGGTTGTCCCTTTGTTTGGCACCTCACAATTCTTCATTTTTTTTTGTTGTTGTTTTTTTTTTGATGAGATAAATGAACAGCTCTTCATTTGTCAGAGGCCCATCTTTTGCTTTGTATGACTGTCATTAGTTGTGGTATATAACTGTTGAATGCGTGGTGATGTCCCACATTCACTTATGGAAGTTAAAGGTTTCGCAAATGGTGAGGGTGTTGAATAATCAACGGGATCAAAAGAACAGAATGTGGTACTGGAATATAGACTGGTAAAAATGTTTTCTCCATCTGTTTTACCACATGATATTTCTTCAGTGCCCACTTCACCATCCAACACTTATATTTTCACTCTCTGCTATGTTCCATTTCCTTGTGACACATCTTAATCTCAGTTGTGTACTTTGAGTGCACACGGAACAGGTGTTTTTGAAGTGTCAAAAGCACATCAGACATCGTTACTGTATTCATCTAGTTCTTGGGGTGCTTTAAATGCAACAGTACTTTGTCTCTGTGTGGCATTTCTAATAGATGAGAGACAAGTTTAACATATTTACCTAGAATGGGATCGGTCTGTTATATCAATAGTTCAAACAAAATAAGTGTCCTTTTTCATTGTCTCACATTTATGTGGGTTTGGGGGGGGGGGGGGGTGCATCACATTTCTTTGTTTCTGAGCCACCTTTTTCCTCCCACAAATTCTTTGCACTTCATTCAGATGGCCTTCTGTATTTTCAATGAATGTTTTTCCATTGTAAACACATGCAAAAGATGTCAGACACTATTGTGTTTGGTGCCTTTTAAAGAAAATTTTGTCTAAATAATCACAAGTTGTGATATTGACCCCGTTATAGCATTAAAAGTAATGGTGAAGCAGATATGAAATATTAGAGGATTAAGAGTTTAAATGTAGCAGATCACAATCATACAAAAACTGAAGAGTCACCACACGGGAAATTTGAGATATATTTAATGACCTAATTAGAAGCAGGAATGCAGGTCTCTATGCACATTTTGGAAACATTTTTATCATTCACATTAGCACTGATATAGACATCAGATTTTCAAAGTTTGATAGAGTTAAAACTAACCTTTCAAATGCGCTCCCTAAATATGGGTGGGGGAGAATTAGAACTAGACCTATGAGGCTTTAAAATTGGTCAACTTCTGAGCCACGGGAAGAATTCGGTAGTGTTCTGCCTGTTTAGCCTGTAACCGATGGGCAGGGAGGACGTTTAATGGCCTTTGCAACGCAAAACCACAGTCTGAACTAAATGTCACAATTTCAGGTGTTCTGTGACACCATCAGAAAAATAAAAGCTGCAAATTTGCAATAGAATACCCTATCCAGAGTTGTTGTCACTGCTTCTCAAATCTTCTATTATTTAATATTTTCATTTAAATACTGGTATTAAGTACAAAATGAAAAAGTGAGAGAGAGAGAGAATGAAAGAATTTACAATTTCATCAGGAAAAGAAATAGTTTAATGTGACCATTTACTTTTTTTTTTTTTCATTCCTTCAGGAAAAGTTTATGGACTGTAAAAAGTCAGAGAAACCACTTATCCTCTTTCATTTTCTGCTGAACCTTAAATTACAGCAAGTCCTGTGTTTCACAAATTCTGTAGAATCAACGCACAGGTAAGTAGCATAAATTGATGAGAAAAATGATGTAGACAGCTTAACAATTCATTAGAGATTTGTGAAAATCTTTTCCACAAACTTTAAAATTAAAGCAGTCCCTAATGCTTTGGGAAGCAGAGTTGTATCACTGAGCGATCTTATTTGAATAGGCCTAACCATCTAGAAACATGTCATGCATTGTGTGTATGAAATAAGTTTCAAGGACAGCATATTTGATGAAAATTATTTGATAGGTTGTTAGACATGAACAAAAGAAAATATTTAAAAAAAAAAAAAGTCACACAAAATAATGTGTCACCCTTTGCAGTCCTTAAAATAAAATAAGTAGATTATCTTATTGTACCGTGAAATTCGGAACATTTTTCTTGAATTCATGTATTGTCTGACAATAACTGGCCTAGATGTGAAGATGTTTGCAGAGATAATATGTGTGACAGCTTATAAATATTTGTCATATGCCCCGATTATTATCACTATGCTGTGGTTAAATAGAAGTAATTTGATTTTGGTGAATTTTCATCCTTAGTAATGTTTTCAGTTATTTGAAGAAGAAATTCTTCTGAACTCAGTCGATAAATTTATTTATTTTTACTTCTTACAATGTGATTCTTGGAAGAAATGAGATTGTGGTCAACATTCATTTTTCCCAATCACTTTGATCACACTCTTTACACTGATTTTAAAAAATGTGCCATATACTGTGACAAAATGTAAGAGAGTTAACTTAAAGGGGCAGTGCAACATCAATTCACTGTGTCAAGTTTCTTTGTGTTTTTGCCTCAGATGAAATGTTACAGTTATTGTAAACCCACTGACATTGTGACATACAAATTAGAAGCCAATGGCTTCTTAAATTTGAGATTTTAACAATTAAAGGGACGGGATCGTTCGGACCGCTCTGGATTTCCGTAAATGACCGTGAACCGGGCGTGATGTCCTACCTTTCCAGAATGCACACTAACTCTATGCGTGGGCCTATACAGTATGTAAACAAAGCTGTATTGTGTGGCTAATGAATTGTCGGTCATAATATAGTCAGGCGTTTGAAGGGCTCCTCGTTACGCTGATACTTCTCAAGTGTCACTTGAACTTGGGGTTTATCGCCCCAGTTTGAAAACATCGCTATAATAAATATGCGCAGCTCAATAGACACTCTTTCCCAAGGTAATGGAAACCTTACCTAAAGGCCTGTTTACACGGTTCCGATATTTGAAAGAGAGATGGAATCAACCATTTCATCTTTCAAATCAGGATTTGCTTCCATCCCACCGTTTCAGTTCTCTGCCCAAAACGTCGATCTGGTTACACGGTTCCATTTGTGGAATTGGAACCTATTTACTTCAGTTTATTTTTGCTGGTCTTATTGTATTGCCTGCGTTGCTGTTGTTTTTCATTGTACGAGGCCATCACAGAATACGTGAATGATTTTGTAATGATGAGCGTCTATTTGGATTCTCGTTCCTTCTTATTTGCTCAAGTATAAAATGAAAAAGAAGCTTTCTGATATTTAGACATTTTGAAGTCATAGTTAAAGATGTAGATCTAGATATTTCCCAAAAATAAAAAAATTTACAAAAAAGAAAAAAAATAGGTCAAAAGCACAAAAGTAGTAATATTAGTAATAATTTAGAAAAAAAAAAATACAT